>JARNME010000404.1:85601067-85886514 GCA_030179655.1 Scaptomyza flava | reverse complement strand
GATTTGGCAAATCTTTCGACTGCCATAACTTCGGCAAAACTGACCCGATTTTCAAAAGCAATGTCTTAAAATTCATGGTTTGACTGCTAGAATAAAACTGCATTTACATAATTGCATTTAAATGAAATTCGATTTTTGGTCATTTTGCATGTTAAAAATTTATACCAAAAAGTCGACTTGGGGATTGGTAAAATCTTTCGCATTTCATAACTTCGGCAACTTCCATGAAACGGCAAAAACAATTATAAAATTCAATTTTTGGTCTGATTGCATCGAAGCAAGTTTAAATATTCCAAATTCTGATACAGTTTATAGATTCGTTGATTGTTATGGGCAATTGTTTAGCAATATTTTTACGATCGTTTCGAGTGGTTAAATCGAATAATGATTTTAAATAGTTAACTGTTATTATAAACGTATTAACCAGCTGTCAATGAGTTAAAAATTTTCGTTTTAACATTGAAATTTTCTCCATTGCAAGTTAATATCAAGCGTAACAGTTGACAGTTTGCCATTCAAATAATATGTTCTTACGATTTTTGTTTTTGCTTGCATTTCCTTTGATTTTATGTGAATGCTATTCGCGTCAGACGAACATGAAATGTGAAATACTGGATAATACAACGTTTAAAATACCAGTCTGTAAGCTAAAGGTTGTAGGACGTGGTCTTATCAATGCTAATATCAAAGCAGATATATTAAAACCACTAGATAATCTTATAGTCAACTTCAGTGTTTGGAAAAAATTAAATGGCTATTATCCATTTCTGTTCAACATTACTTTGGACTTTTGCCACTACATGAAGCATCCGAATCGATTTCAAGTCTTCTATTACTTTCACAGGGCTTTTATGCCGTATACCAACTGGAATCACACTTGCCCCTATACTGTGAGTATCTGTTTGAACAGGTTTTCAAATTTAATTCTATTTTCTATGACAGGGCAGCATTATAGTTAAAGATTTTGTGCTAAGTGACAGCATGTTTTCAATGGTGCCGGTCCCAAAAGGAAACTATTTGTTAAAATTGAGGACAGCCACAAACTCAATCTGGTTTGCAAAATTTTTAATTTACTTAGACATAGATGTTAAGCAAACTTTGCGAAATTAAAAATGTAACCAAAATTAAATAAATCTCTTTTCATTCTTCATATTTTTGAATGAGTATCATATAGTTCGTCAAACACCGCGTTGCATGTGTCGTTATTTACTCGTTTTTATTTCATATCAGCATACAAACATAAGACCTGATAACGAGCTCCGGCCATCGACCATCGATCTATAGACAGCTTTTTTGGTGTTGCGCCGTGGGTCAATTTTTTTAGTTTCTCAAATAAATTGTTATTTTTTGGGGCTCTATGCGTGCCGCGTCATTGCCCAAAGAGGGAGTGGGTATTGGATATTGGTAACTGCAGAAGAGCGAGCGAGACTGGGTAATAAATAGGATTGAGTATATACTCATATGCACTCACAATTTATGAGAGGGGCGACTTGAAGCATTATTCCATGCACTGCCACTGGGCATTAGGCACATCCATAACGCATTATGGAAACGCTTTCTATTTATGAAAGTTTGTTGTTGTCGGTCAGACATTTGAAAATTGGTCAGGTTATAGTTCAGCTCTCTTCAACACACGCAACTCCTTATTAGACCCCGTACACGCTTCAATATTTCTTGCTGCAGACACTTAAAACAATACAGTCACGTACAGAGCGCTGCAGCTGCAATCGATTTGATTTTAATACATTTGATGATTTCTTATGATGCGTTTCTTAGCTACAATTGTTTAAATAAGAACAATGAAGAGAACATTTTTATTAGGAATTTAGGTTGAACTTGAATAATTTATTTATATTCCTACTCTTAGCTTTAGAGAGCAGATCATTCCAATATTTTATAACCCTTAACTAGATTTATCATTATTATTCTTTAGTGAGAATGTTGTAAATTTTCTATCAATCTGTATTGGCTGTGGTTGATTTATTTCCCTGCTTTATTTAAACAAAACATAATTCGGCGGACTCTATTGTCGTATTTGCAAATTCAATCAATGTTAGTTTTTGGTCTAATGAACAGATTTTTCCCCATACGACAGTGAAAGCACAATATCAACATAATCCATATTAAAGTTTTAATAAACTGCCAGCCAGCCAGCTGTTGTGGTTGTTGTTGTTGTGGTGTCTGTGATTGCAAATGTTTTGTTTGTGGCTTAAACTACATCGATTTGGCAACACAGTTGGGCGGCTTTTGGATGGAAAACTTGCAGCACTGTTGCACCAGTTGTTGCTCTTGTTTTGGCTGTCGATTGGCTAGGCCGCTAAACATATCTCCATCAGAGCTGCTGCTGCTGCAACCAGGGGCGCCTATCTAATGCGGTCAGTGTGGCGACTCTGTGGGCAGTGGCGGCGGCATTAAATGTGGCAGCTATGCGTGTGGGCAGGTCATAAAAATAATAAAATACCCCAATGAAATAAGAGTTCATGCGACTGCAAAAATTAAATACAAAATTGACGCCGGCTCGTAAAACATGCCAAAAGAATTTGAACAAGCAGTGAGAGTTGGGTTAAGGGGTGAAAGAGTTTACTGAGTGCTAGTTGAACTTCAACCGCAGATAAACAAGTCAGCTGTAGAGGAAGCTGTGAATTGAACTGAAGTCGGTGTCCATGTGTGTATGTGTGTGTGTGTGTGCGTCGCAGACACATAATTCATACATTCACAAAAGCATTTATCGATTTTTTTCTTCCTCTTGTCGCTTGTAGCTTATAGCTGCCCCAACTGTTCCGGGGGAGAAGAACTCAGCTGTTAGTTAAGTCTCGTCCCTCTCGCAATATTTTTACGATTTGCAACAGACGTTTGCCACTCAGTCCACACACATCTAATGCGCGCGCCTTTCAACAGCATCACTTTATTGTATATACTTCTACATGCTCATGTACACATACTATACGTAAGAGTTGTTGTGGTTGCCAACAAACACGACAAATGTTTTGACGCACACAGACCATTTTCGGGGAGAGGTTCTGTTCTTGGGGTCGGTCTGGTCATGCCATTAAATTCAGAAAAAGAAAATATAAAAAAGTTTAAGGAAAATGTTTTCAGTTTGCTGCCGTTGATGCTGCTGCTGCCGCTGTTGATGATGATTCAGAAAAGCGAGTAAAATATTTCGCATAGCCTTTTTGTCAAAAAAAATATTGCTTTCTCGCAACGATTTTCGAGTTATATTATTGGCACACAGCTCCTGTGTGGCAAGGCAAGCACATTAACTGATACCTAAACGGCAAAAACCTTTTGTTTTTAATGGGTTTCGAGTGTATTTTGAACCCTGCGTCTGTGTCATAAATAATAATGCTATACGACAAAATCAGATGATTTACTTGGCTTTGATGACACTTTACATGGCCATAATTTGTTGCCAGTCCACAGGAGCGCGTACAAATGTTATCTGTTGAAGCACACCTCCCTACCTTCCTCCTACTTAAGCATTGTCTACTCCTGCATTAAATGTGGGCGTGGATGCAACAATAAAGTTTTTTCTGGTTCAAACTTTTATTTTTATGCTTTGCCGACGGCGGGGCCATTAAATCAAATTTAAGTTTCGTTCTTTTATTTTTGGGTTATATATGCGCACATTTGCTGTAAATTATGTTCGAAAAATATCATCAAAAATATATATTTCATATTCTAACAAGTTTTTAATTTTATTTGTTTTTCAATATGCTTTCAGGTAAGTGAATATATATCATTGAATTTCGATTGGAAGGCACGTTTTAAGGGAAGATGAGGAAACGATGTTCAAAGGCTGACAATTCTAATGTAAGTTATGCGAAAGTGGAAAAAGATTCTATGAAGTTTTATGGCAGATTGGAGAGACCCATATATGCTTATACAAGAAATGGAACCAAATCATAAATCCTTCATTCATATGCATTTTAAAGTTTTCACTGATTTTATCTTTGATTTCATCTCACTTTATGCAAATGTAAACTGTAATTGCAAGCCACAGCTTAGGATTTGTACACACTACTGCTTACTATATTATAGTTTTACGGGTATATGCATATGTGAAGTCACCTTACTTTATAAGCAAAACTCAATTGGGCATAGCGATCTTAAATTCAAATACCAATCGGTTCGTGGGTGAACGCTAATATTTGATATTTGCGAAATGTTCCTGCAATTTTTCTATCCCCGAAGGGAATCTAGCACATTTATATAACTTTGTGTTATAATTTATTTGCCACCCAACTTGTCATAGGGTATCTGATAGTCTGCTTAATAATTTTAAAGCAAAGCTAATGCAGTCATAAGTAGGCATCAAAGCTTTTCGTGTTTTAACTATTGCTCCAGATATGGTAATAATGCACGCATAAATTTCAACGTCAGGAGCAATCAACACATTCGAAAGCGCCTCAAAAAAATATTGACACAAATTTGATAAAAAATACGAAAATTGTAAACTCGTTTGGTATTTACCAGCAGCAGCCGCAGCTCCGATTGCGCTCATAACTTGTCTGTCTGTACGAATGTTTATTATTTTTATTGTACGCCAAATTCAATTAACAGCAGTCAACGTGGGTAGGCGCCAGTCATTCAGTCGAGAGGAGTAGCTAGGAGCTGGGAGTTTTAAAGCGTGGGATGCTCCTGCCTGCAACTGCAAATGCAACACCAAGTGGCATGGCATAGTTGACTTTACCACATTGCGTAATACGACTGGCCGGTATCTATCTATATATAAATATGTTCATATGTTTGTAGGCTTGAGAGTTGGAATTGCAGCTGGGGCGTGGCACCAATGGCTGCTGCTGATAAAAATAATTATGATGAATAGAGCGACGCAAAAAACTTGCTATGAGAAACGAAAGTTTTGTTTTTGGTTTTTTGTGAAATGGCAAACTTTAATTGCATAATTACGAGCTTACTGAAAGCAAATGCAATTGGGAGATATTTTTAATTGGTTTTTGATATGCTTTATGTTCCATTGATGCATATGAATCATAATTGGATTAATTGTTAAAAAGTACTTCGATTTGATAATTAGTTTAGACTGTTGCACTTGTTAAAATAACAAAAACAAATACACATACCGATATAGTTATGGAAATTGATAGAGATATATTGTATATTGATAGAGAACTTTACCAGCTGAATAAGACTTATTAGCTTAAAGCCAAATAGATTAATTGATAATTCAGTAAGTGCTACAAATTGACATACAAAAGCATATTTAACTCAAGATGTATTACGAATCGACCAATCAACTCAACTCGTTTCAAACTTAAGATCTTTTAATTAGACAACATTAATTCTAATCAATATGAGCTTTAATTTGACACTAGGCTACATTTATATCCAACGAACAGACATCATCCAAGCAAGCTCTAATTGATTTACGTACTTTGAAATTCAATTCAATAAGACAGTCCCAAAAGACGCTTTGTGTATCACTCTCGTTCAAAAACTGTACAAACAAATTGCAAATTCTCATGCACTTTTGTCTATTCATTTATTTACAATGTCTGCAGAGACGATTTAAGTGATTTACCGTGGTGTCTAAGCTCAGAGAAAGAGCTGCAAGGCAGCAATGAGTCAGAAGTTCAATAATAAAGGAGTGCTAGGAAAGAATTGATAGCCACCCACATAGGATGCGTCCACTTGTCGCCAATTCACACGCTTGCCACGTAGCCATCGGAGAGACGAGTCTGACAAGTTGCCAATATTAAACGCTTCAATGGATTTTATAGAGCATAAACAGGAAATTTGTTTAAGAATGCGCAATTTGCGAGTGAATGACAAAGGGCAAAGACAGGAAGACAGGAAGACAATACAGGATAGACCAGTTGAATAGCGCGTTTCCTGTCAACCATTCATTCAGTTACAGTTTTAATTTTCATTTTACCATTTCCGGCATTAGAAACTTTACTTAAGATGTTCAATAAAGTTTAAATACTCTTTATGAACTCAAGCTTTAATCATTTGAAACAAAATTCAATGTTTAAATTTCAAATACAATTTTAGACGTTCCGATGTTGGTAGATGACGTTGTACAAGTCAGCACAGGTAATAATGAAGCCTTTTTTCAAGAAAATTGATTACTGCGGAGTATTCATCGTTAAAGTTGAATGAAAAGTTACAATACGAATAGTTCACAACAGCTGACTGAAGTCACTCTATGGTCTCTATTTCTGTGTGCATGTGTGTGTGTTTGTTATGTGCGGTCGTCGTCATGAAACCATAAAACATTAATTTCAATTGACAGAATAACAGCAAAGAAAGCAGTCACGGTATTCAGTAGACGACTGCATACGGTATTTAATAGCATCGAGTCGCTGTCCCCCTTCGCCGTTGAACATGGAACCGCACGTAACCTGAACTGAATGATATAGAAGCCCTTTGTCTATAGTTAACTGCTATGATCTGTGTTTGTGTGGAGTTTTGGGCGTAATTAATTTGTTAGGCTGAAGTTGGAGAGAAAAACGTTAACATAGACAGCAGCTGTTACATAATACATACATATATACCATAGAACCAAAACAAAAACAATTACATACAAATGTTAATTAGTAGATGGGCGGACCAAAAAACAACTTCACTTTAATTACAGCTTAACTTATACAATTTACATTCTATTCAACAAAAAACCGACAATGTTGCTACAATATTGAAAATTACATGTTGCACTTGCTAGCTCTATCTCCTTTACATTGTAGCCATCTCTCTCACTCTGTCATTCTTTATATGTTTTCTGCTGCATCATGTGTCAAAATCTGTCAGCGGCACTTAACCTTAGGCATAATTCAGTGTACGTTGCCGAGAAAGTTGCCATCAATTTTAATATTTAAGCTATTTTTGGATTAGTTCTCCAACAGCTGGAGCCGACACCTCCTTCTCCGCAACAATAAGAAATGTTTCTCTATAGCTCTTGTAGTTGCTGTTGTTGTAACTTCCGCTTGGGCCACCTTAATTTGTTTTAATGCAGCTAAATTATAATTCCCATGTACATATGTAGCTCCTCTGGCTGTGATAATATTTTGAGTGCTTTCCAGTAGTTTCTTATGCATGTTCATCATAATGCTACTTTCAGCAATGTCTCGTTTTTGATTCATGCTCTAGTTTGGCACAGTTACTAATCGAGATTTTAAGTTCGAGCTAGAAGTTAAACCGCTTTAAGGTCATTAAGTTGGTTAGTGTCAAGCTAGGATTTGAGAAATGGCTGCGCTGCTTACGAATTGTTCCCCCCAAGGACCGATGACTGAATATTGCAAACAGCTGCGCGCGAACTAGAGAAACAGGCAACTGGGAACTGTAAACTGTAAACGGGAATGAAACACATACACACAAAGACATCTGTCTTGCTGATCCGTTGGGTCCTTCGTTTCTGTCGGGGGTGTTTTCTGTGTATCTATCTATCCGTATACAATGTCATATGCCATTACAGATTGAAACAATTTGAAACAAAAGCAGAAAAACAACTACAAATGCAGTAAATAATGCCTCAAAGCACATTAGGAAAATAAATAGGCAGGTATATATTGTTGAAGATATATTTAATCTGCTCGAACAGTCAACGAAACAATGGCAAACCTCATTTTATAACCAATCTTAAACGCTCTAATGCTAGGGATTTTAAAAACCAGTTCCTTTTGCAAATCACATTAATAGTTTTACCACATTTATAGAAATTGAGGTTCGAGGAAATAGAACACACTTCATTCCAAGTGCCAAACAAATTGAAATCACTTCAAATACGATTATTTGTAATAAAACGCACAATTGCCAATAAAGATGAAAAGTCAAAATGCGATTCCACACAATCTTGAGCAAATGAAAAAATACACATTCAAAGTGTACACACACATAAAAATAATACAAACAACACTAGAAAATTACAAAGTCTGTGGTAAGCTCTCCAGCAAATGCGTTGAGCGGCATGAACTTCCTGTGGGCACGGCACCACCAAGTGGCAGGGAAAAAATTGGGGGAGAGGAGAGTTCCAAGTCGAAGCGCATATGCTTTCGATAAATCATAAATTTATATTCTTTGGCCGCTCTTTGTCATAGGCTAAGGCTTATTTTGAAAAGAGGATGGGCGGCAGCACCTAAAAGTGAACATCAAACGAATGCAGTTGATAGATTGCAGGGGGAGGGATCTGTTGCAGTTGCAGCCAACTGTGAAATGCATAGATCAATTTGAAAGTTTAACAACTGGCCATTAGTTCTGGAAATATGAAAATGCTCTTTCTTTTTTTTTTTGGTCGTAGGCGCATCGTAAAATAAAAAAGAAATCCATATTTTTACTGGCTGGGATTAAAGTTTGTCAAAGAAAAACGCACAAAGCACAAAACAAAGAAGGAAGAGGGTGGATGATTCACCCACCCCAACATTTCTATATACATACTGATTTAACATACAACACACGCCAAGCACTCGGCCACCTGACCCTGGACCCGAGGGGGTTGATTGGAGTGCTGAAATCTCATCAGTTCAGTTACAAACTCAATAAAATCAATGGAATACCGAATTTAGTTCCCATATACTAAACAACCCTCACCCGAAGTTGAACCATCATCCCCTTGTACCTCTTAACCTGACCTCAGTTTGTCTATGGATAGAAGCTCAATGTGCCCAACATTACGTGTCGTCTCTTATCCCACTGTACATTTACCTGCCCCATTAGCTTTGATATTGTCGCCACTAAGGTTCAAAAAACTTGAACTTAGCAAGGCAAATGTGCAGTTTTGATTTTTTGTCCAAAACACAAATTTAGAAAGAAAGCATTTCCTATTTGTTTTGGTTTTGAGCTCGCTTTAAGTATTAAAATACCAATCTATATGTTAATCAGCTGCAACTTACTGAACAGCATCAAGACACAAATAATTGGCGGCTAGATGAAAGCTTCCTGGCACTATTGATAAGATAATTCAACTTTGCTTAGTCAAAACTGCCATCAACTTATGGTACGTTTTGCTAACTATCTGTACTGCGCATTAAACTAATGTATTTTTGCGCGTAAATAACGAATCTTTCAGCTGACAAACAAAACAAAAACTTTGTCTCTTTGCTGTGTTTGCAAAAAGGGGGGAAAAATGAACAGAGAATAGCAAGAAGCAAGCAGCTAAGGAAGCTCAAAAGAAATCGTCTGGTGCGTTGATAAGAATTTAATTCCTCATGCCCACAAGCTAAATGCAATCAAAAACAAAACAAAAACTCACAGCGAACCATACGAACGTCGAGCGTTAAATTGCTTTGGGGCTGGCTTGTGGGGGAGTAGAAAAACTTTAGTTGGTCGCCATCTGCAAGGCATTTTCTAAAACCATTTTTATAGATTCTCCCTCTCTCTCTCTCGCACGCTGTAAGTATAAGTTGCATGACAATACAAAAACACTATGCAACAAAAGTGAAGTCTGGAAAGTATTTTAAATATTTAACTCTTATCTCCAAGGCATGGCAAAGATGTGGTTTTCCAGATATGCTTTTGTAGCATATGGGGGAATTTTAGGAAGCTTATTTTGGTTGCATGGTGTAGGTGAAGTTGGCTGTGTGTGTGTCTATATAGCAACATTAACAATTGCATAATGCAAAAGTTGCGCTGTGCAACAAGCGGCGTCACAGGATGTTAAAAAGGACAATGCACACAGACAGCGGAAAAACGGGAAAAGCAGTAGCGGCAGAAACCGTAGCAAAAGCAGCATGTGGCCAAAGTCATTTGCAACGGACACACTCGCAACAAAATGTAAAAGACGTTAAGCAAGCATTGAACTTTCAGTAAGTGCTTTAGGGTGGCGTGGGTGTCAAATTAAAGTTAAGCACAATCATATTGAAACAGTTTTGACATTTAAATGTAAGCCACAATTCCCAAGAATCAAGAGCTTCTGTTTGAAGCGTCATGGCAAACGCTCATTTAATTGTCATGCCAAATGAATGATGAGCCAAGTTAGCCGTAGCAACTAACTAACTAAATGGGTTGCTGCCCAAATGCTCTTTGCATGCCACACAACATGAAGCGTTGACAGCACCGTTAAGCTTATGTATAGCCAACTAAATGCCGCATACACAAATACGTTTTCACTCAGGCAGACACACGATATAACCCCTTCCCAATTGATATCAAGCAATGGCGCGCCTCATTGACGCCGACACTGACCAGCTGCCACAGTCGGAACAGACCCCGCCGACAGTCGGCATCGTGATTATGAACTAAGCCCACCTGCAAGAGTCAATGGGGTGTATAGAACACAGCATATAGTTTGTAACATAAGTATCTAAAGTTTATTTAAAAACTAAGGGGAAACACAATATAATGTTATGTGTTATTATTATATTAAATATGTTAAAAGTTTAAGATTCTAAGCTTAATACGTTCTACCTGCCTTTGTCTCCTTAAAACTGCTCTTTTGTTCATTTTAATGTAAACTACCTGCTGTTTAAGCTCCTGAGTCGTATAAGCTTTACAAATATGAAGGGTATGCAAATGTCGGCACAACCAACCCTATTATATTCTCCTAATTGTTAATTAATACATCACGCATACACACACATACACAAACGTTTGTAAGCGGCTTAAGTGCCTTCCCGCTGACTGAAAAACTCCACAAGGGTTTTTTTTAACCTATCTTTATTAAGCTTTTCCAATGTCCGAAACTTTTTTGGTCAGTTCCCAGCCAATCTATGAAAATACAAATATGTAAGCATATATTTCATAGATATCTCCATATAAAATTGATTTATAACTGTGCCCCAGCTTTCGACACATTTTGATAATGTTATCAGTTGTAACTATCATGGCGGCGGCTGTTGCAACGCCCCAATTCGTATCGTTGTCGTTGTCGTCGTCTGCCATTGTAAAATGTGAAGCATATCTTATCATGTTGTTGTAATCGATAACTTGCAACGATTTCCATGTAAGTGATTTATGTGGAGTGCTGGTGGGGGTGCATAAATTGAGCGGGGCAAACAACTTAACTGCGTCAACTGCAGTTAACAATATTTTATCATCTTTGTCTTTTTGTCATCCTTACAACGTGTCTAAAGTTACCTTTTGTTTTATTTTTGATTCCAGGTAAGCTGCGTAAGATGAGTCAACTGGAAATTGAATGAGTAAATCGGTCAACATGGCAACTCTATTTAATTGAATTTTGTAAAAGGAGTAGGACAATTTAAATTGAAAGCATGTCGAATGAAGAGTACTCTAACAAAGCATTGCACTAACATTTTTTTTTTCAATATAATATTAAGTAAAATATGTTGTGAAAGACCGTTTTATTGCTTAGCTTGCCACACTTCTACGCAACTCTTTAGTTCAGGGTATTAAAAACGTTTAGGTAAACTCCAAGTGCCATCAAGACTGAGCACGGGAGAAGCGGCTTTTATCTCTTTCATAATGGAAACAAGCATATTTTCCGAACCATTTTCTATCTAATCTGCTCGCAGCATCCACATCCACATCATCATCAACTTCATTATTATGATGAAGGCCTTTCAAACGCACGTATGAACAAGTTCTCATTTTTCCATCACATTTCTTTAGTGATGGTGAAGGAGGAGCAGACGCGTCATAAACCGTTGAAGGCTTAGCACCATTGAATGGCTTTTCTTTTGTTCAGAGGGTAGAGCGAGGAAAAACAAAAGCGCAAGCAACAAGAAAACCCAATAAGCTCAGTCCATTGATACAAATCGAAACGAAGCAGCAGCAAAAGAGTCAAGAGAAAGAAAGACTTAAAGTATGAAGACAATGCTGGATATGATTAACGAGAGAACGTAGAAAAGATCCTTTTCACTATAGGAATGCAACTTATGCAATTTGCTAAAGCTGCTGAATGAATAATACATTTAGCTAGCTTCGAGCTGTGCCTGCCTCACATAGCAATGTGCAACGTTGAGAGAGCAGCAGCAGCAGCACAATGCACAATGTGATACAATTTTAATCATCTTCCGCTGGCTGCTTTAAATCCAGCAAAGTTTATATTACAAATTGGCCAACGGAGCCAGCCGAGCAAAGTAAATGAAAGCAGCCAAATGAATTGTTGTTGGCTTGATTGCGTTTCGTGGCGTTTATTGCTTTTAATACTTGCTGTTAGAGCCTTGGGCTATTTAAGTGGCTCAAATATAGCCAGACGACAATTCAGCTCAAGTCAAAGTCAAAGACTTTTGTTGCCGCATTAGCAGCTTCTTCTTCTTCTTAGCTTACGCTGCTTTGTATCATCATTTGCGCATTTCTTGGAATATATATTGCAACATGGCTTATGCCATATCAATTTGTATGCAGGCCCTGTTGCCTGCGCCTGCCTCATACGTGTACGATAACAGCCGGGCTCGTAACCACCTTTATTTATGTGGCCGACAGAGTGGCGCTTTCAAAGCTTGCCTCAAACAATACACACGTAGTGTATGGCATATCTGCAAGCTTTATGCTTTCAGTTCCATTTGCTATCTGCATCTGTTTTATGTATTCTCTTCCTCTTGTTGTCTTTTCCTTTTTGTAGTTTTATTATAATTTCTACTGCTGTTTCCTTTTTCACAATAACTATCCGCATACTCATATCTTTTTGGCGATAAACTTGTCGCTGCGCATAATAAAATTTGTTGCCCTGCCCCCCCTCTCTAACCAAATGATGTGCCACACATAGATAACTATCTTTCGTCTATAGGGCAACAACTCCCCAGCTGGAGAACACAACTCACAATTCTGCTCATTTTTACTAGTACTAAATAGTACTTCTTCATATTTCTTCTTCTTCTTTAGTATTCCTGTGTAATTTGAGCTTACTTTATATTGTCATTGTTAAGGGGACGACCGCAGGCTGAGAACAAAAGCCTTGTCCCCCTCTTACTCCTTCTCATCCATTACTTATTTCAATAGCGCTATTTGCTTCAATTTCATGGGGCAGCTCAATATACACAAAAGAGCTGACATCTCTGCTTGTACACTACGACTTTATATGGTCTTTTCCCTAGCAAAAAAAAAAGGACCTTACCTAACGACAAGTTCAAGTTAGATTCTTGAAGTAAATAAATTGGTTTTAGTTAGGAAATACCCTGTTTTGAGTTCCGAAAACTGATTCAGCAATTGGTTCACATTACACTGTTCACTTTTTCTAGTTCCATTCTAAAAGTGCTGCAGAACATTACTATTCATCCATCTATACTATGAAAGTGATAGTTGTGGCAGGTTACCTTAGCCAAAAACCTTTGAATATGTTTTTACTTTCGACCACCCCTGTGTTGTTAGTAATAATAAATCTAACAAAAGCATATCAATTCAAACCCGAACCTGGCCAACAGAAAACTTCGTTTGCATAAATTACAGGTGGTTTTCCTGTTCACAAGTCCCGGCAAGTTCTTGACTTGGCCAATCGATAATTTGGCACAAAAACTATTTCCCTTTCAAATGTGAAAAAACACACACAAAAGACGAAGTGGTAAAAAAAAAAAAACAAGGATATGCCTCAAAGAAATTCGCATTACAATTCGGCTAAGGAGAAACGCCTTCATTTCATCCATTTTTATAGAGGTACCGTGTGTAAAAACCTATTGCACACTTAAAGAAACCAGAAAACAGGCGTCGGCGTTCACTGAACCAAACACTTTGAAGGAGCCGAACCATGGAGTAGCAATAAAAGGAATTGTAGTAGGGGGGAAATGGTGTTCAAGCTCATAAATTAGCTGCAAACCGCAATTGCTCAATGACAAAACGACAACAGACGGGATTGGAGTGGGAGGGTAACTTCAGTTGGTAGTTGGGAGCGGCGGGGAGGTGTCATTTAAGGCATGGGTATCACATAAATCCTGGCCAAGAGCCATAAGGTGTTTGATGGCTGCTTGTAATTAGCATAATTGAAATGTAATAAAAAGGAATGGAAACTGATTGAAAGCAGATGGTTTTGTGATTGTGCAGAGGGGAGCGAGGGGGTGGGTTACTAGGCAGCTAAAGGCAATCAAATCAATTGAAAAGTTGACTTTAAAGCTGGCAAATGCCAAATACAGCGTACAAGCAATGGGTTCAGGCAATGACAGAGCGGATTTGCCCTTTGGTCAGATGCCAGATTACCTCTGATTTTCCACTGTTCGTTCGTGTCCATTGATGTTTTCACATGATGCGACAAACAGAGCATGGGGAGCGGGAGGCAGTTGGGTGGCGAAACAACCCCCTGACTGATTTTGTTGGAGCCTGGCTATGTCGAGACTGTCTGTATCCTCTAATGGTAGGCAGACGTTTATAATTATATTTGTGCAGCATTTCGTGTCGCCTGGGCAAGCGCAAAAGAGCAGACAGACAGTAAAAGTGGTTTGTAATGTGGGGGTGGGAGAATGGGAGGCAGGAGTATTATGGGTAGTTGTTTTGGCATCATGCGGCTTCGCTTATCCTGTCGCCTTTTCAGTTTAAATCTCTACACGCCTGCCTTCCCGCTCTTCTCTCTCTCAGTCTGTCGTTTTTAGCTGTTATTTTTTTGTCGCCCGGAGCATCAGTCGTTTCGCCATTCTAGCCATGTTGTTATTTTTTTTTTTTCTTCATTTGCTTCTGGTTCTGACCATTTTGCTGCGGCTTCAACAAGGCGCCATATTAAAGCAAAAAGTGTCGCCTAAAGTGTTAATCAAAGTAACGTAAAGGTGATATCTACTATGAACGAAAATCAGAAGCAGCAAAAGAGTTTAGATTTGAATGCAATCTGGACAATAGAAAAGCTGAATAAGAATAGGCGCCGAAACCAATTTTGAATATGTTTACTTAAGTGCAGTTAAACTAAATGTAAATGCAACTGTACCAAGTTTTAGTTATAGAAATTCCAAACTGAAGTATCATGGACTTTCCTTCTTTCGTTTGTGCACCAATCTTAAAGAGTTTTCTGAAATTAAATGCATTATTATAAGGAGTTTGAGTAAGAAAACTTCTTAGCTGAAAACTTATTATCTATATACTAAGTTTTCTTTCCATCTTCAACTATTTGAAGAGTCCCATTTTTAATTTAATTAACTTTAATCGCTGTAATCGAAAAGATTTTCCATTTATTTTCATAAATATTCAACGTCTTCTGCAAAACAGATTACTTGAGTTCATTGAAGTCATACTTCATACTATCCCTCCTACCATTCCACCTCTCTCCCTCCCGAATTAATTAAATATTCATGTATGTATGTATGTAGAAGCAAAGTCTATGCAATTTGGTTTCCTTCTCTTGTGCACTTGGCAATGCACAATTTGGTATTGCAGCTGCCTTTGGATGCATTTCACACGCCGCTGCCCATTCGTAGTGAACGAATTGAATTCACACGCACAATGAAAGGGGCGGGGGGAAAGTGGGAGGTAGGCAGGGAACTTTAACGTTTGCAAACATTTCCGCCAGCAATTTTTTTGTTTTTGTATCATTTTATTTTTATTCGCTTTAGCTCATTTCGTTTGGCTAACCAAATGGAATATCAACAAGCTCAGCGAGAAATCGATGGGGGACGACAACCAAGTCGAAGCTGGCTTAAACTACTCTTGGCCATATCCGCGTTTTACGTGGCCTAGGCCCAAAGGCTTTGGGTCGCGTTTTTGGCGCGATGCACATTTCTCGATAGTCCACAGACAGCAGCAGCGTCTAAGCTAAAATGCAAATGCAATTGAGTGCAGCGTGCCATGGCTGTATGTAGATTTTGGCCAAGACAATTTAAGTATTTGGCCCGCATTTTGTGTGGCTTATTGGCACATTTTAACCCTTAGTGCCGGCTGCTGCGCATAAATTTTGTTAGCGATAAGACGACTCCTTTGCCAGCTGGACTTTAAACCAAACAAACTGGCAACCATCCCCTCCTTTCTCTCTCCCTCGCTCTCTTTTTTTGTTAGCCAGCCCAATTTAACCTTAAAAGGTGCTACCATTAGCCCACTCTAATGGCCTTTTCTCTCAGCCAACAAGATCTTTGCCTGGCGATAGCCACTTTTGCTCAGCTAGCTTCTTTAAATATTTGCCATTGTTGTTGGTGTTGCTTGTTGTTTGTTGTTGTTGTTGCATTGCACATACATACAATTTGGCTAATTGCGCGCCTCCAAATGTTGCGTGTTTGTGTGGCGAACGCTTTGCATTTTGTGCAATTTTATAGTTTTCTCTTTTTTTCGTTACATTAGGCAAATGCAAATTTGATTGGTTTTTTGCATTGTGCTGCAAGGGCGTTGGGCGTTAGAGTGGGAGTGGCTTTGTTGGTCAAGTAATACGCTAACTACCCAAAAATGCCTTGGCAATTAGCCAATTGACTTGAGCACCAAAAAAAGAAACTCATTTTTGGCCAATTTCCAATTGCAAAGGAAGGAAGTTTTTTCGTTTTATTTTTAACTTAACTTATTTTCTGCCATCAATTTAATGTCTGTGTATTTGTCTACAAAAGTTGACAGCAATTTTCAAACGAACTGCTAATTTTTTTATCGTTTACAATTTTTGTTGCTGCTGGACAACAACAACAACAACAACAACATCAACATTTGCATTTTGTTGCCAAAGTATATGTTGCAACTTGAATGTGGATCTCCTCTGGGTCCAGAGATGGAGCCGTTGCTGTCCTTGTCCAAGTCTGCTTAGCGTGTCAGTTGTTGTTGTTGTTGCTTATTTTTATCGCTTGCAAATGAAAAATCGTAAAATATGCAAATTCATTGGAAAATCATAAATATTCATGCTGTTTTCGCCATATGCAGGAAAAGATGTGAAAGAAGTTGAGTTGCAAGAGAATATAATGACCGTTTGGCCTTAAAGTGTCCATAGACTGACGAGTTGGCTAGTTGACTAGTTGATGTGATGGCTTGGTGTGGTAGACATGTAGATAACTGTACCAAAAATGTAGTCAAGTTCAGAGTTATCCTTATAAAGAAAGATTTATTTTACGTAAAAACTTCCCTTGTAGCTTTCGAACTACTTTAACTCTTTACTGTTGCATTTCTTGTGTGTTTGTTTGTTTGTCATTTCCATATGTTGAGCTTACCAAATCATAAATTTATTTAATCTTATGTAAATTTGTGTTGTGCGTGACTCGCACATATTTTTGATGACGACGATTTAAACAATTAAAGTCAATTAAGTGCGCAAGGCATATTTAATCAAAAAAATGTATTCCACATCTATCTATATTTTTCGCTTGTCGTTTCAAGTTTGTTGTGGCTTCACATTTACATTTTTTCTGGGAAATGAGCGCACAAATCTGTCTAAACTATAATTGTTTAATTTGATTCAATGAGCCAGCCAGCCAGCCAGTCAACGCGCATAATTAAAGCAAACGCAAAAAGGCGTAAGGAGGCAACAAAGGAGGGAGTTCCACAATTGTTGATCTTTTCATTTGGTTTGTTTATTTTTTTGCCTTTGTAGACGATAACTCAATTAAAGCAACAAACGGGCATTGAATAATATTATCAAATTTTCATATTTTTTCCACTTTCAAGATATGAATGATTTTATTTCCTTAATTAAAATAAATATTGCTGCATTGCGTCGGGTATAAAAACCACATCGTGTTGGGATATATGTGAGGCCCGCACATAAACAAAAACAACAAATTTTGCTGACTTTTGTATATTGCAGTTGCTGCTGTTGGGGGATTTGAGCACTGTTTTTTATGAAGTATTTAAAGCACTTTTTTTGTCGTTGTTAAAGACTTTACATACAAAAGTAGCTTGGGGATTTGTGTGTTGTAAACATTTCTATTTGCCAACCAAATGCAAGAGACAAGCGGGGTGGAGAGGTGAGGAGTGAATGTGGTTAGGGAACCTTTTTCGCGGGGGCGGTTTGCTGTTGGATTTGGGCTGGCAATCCATTATGCATTTACATATATTTAACAGCCTACACCACAGCTTCGATAAATGTACAAAAAATCTTTTCGAGCGCAAAATATGCACAAAACAAAAAAATAAAATCTTCAACAAAATTCTGGTTGAAAGCAGACTGTTAGTGGAGTGAATAAAAGGGGGTAATCGCATAATACAAGTAATGCAACGTACCCTTTTTTTGTTGTTGTTGTTGCAATGTTTCCGTTAAAACAAAAGCCAACAAAAGTTGGGTAAAATGTATATGTATATAAAAATGTGCAGTTCTATGAACATTTCCCGAGCCGCAATTTCAACATAAATTAAATTATTATTAATTTTGTTAAAGTAAAGTTTCAGTTTAGAGCTGGCTTAAATCACATAACTGAAACGGAAAACTTTGTGAACTAAGCGAGAGCTTTGAGTTTCTAGTTTAAGACACATATGAGCTGCTGGCTGGCTGGCTGGCAGGCAACTTAAAGTATATTACATTTAAATGTACTCTAGAGGAAATTCTATGGCGTTAGCCACACAGGAAGCCAGACAGACGGGGCTTAAAACAAGGCGTGTGTGGCATTAGCCAAGCGGGCAACGCAACTTTTGCCTCATTTAATTGCCAACGACACAAGCCGGCTTCCGACAAAGTTTTCATATGCCACGGCGCCATTGCGGTTTACTGGGTAGTCAAAGAGACGTTGAGTGGCGAGTGGGGAGGGGGCTCGGTTTTGGAGGGGGAGGTTAAGTGAAAGGCCCATGTTAATGGCGACGATACGAAATTTACGAAAATTTGATTATGATGCTAAGCGGAGGAGACGGAGCGGAGGGAAGGGGAAACTTACAACTTTATGCAACTTCATTTTGTGGTCAATGCATTAAAATTGAGAGAGCATTCAAGTGGTGCATACTTCACCCCTCCCCACCGCCACCATAAGACTTATTGAATATGAATATTGATCCAATTAGCATTTAATTAAAATTTCTTGTTTCTTTGATTTTTGTTGCTTATTTTGACATATGGAAAACAATGTTAATGTTGTTAATTGATTTACAACGAATGCATTTTACGGCCACAAGGCAAGTGGGCTTATCAAAGAGACAAAAGAGAGAAGTGAAAGAGAAGTAAGAGAGATAGATAAGAGCCCTTTCACGATCTCTCATCGAATTCGAAACCACCGCAGTACTAAAAAACCAATTGACACAATTTCGGAAGCTGCTGCAGAGAGATAACCTCAATTTGCCTTTCGAAATTGTATCTGTAGCATAGTATTTATATAGATGGCAGCTTTTGTATCTGAGAAATGTGAAATGCATATAAACGAAAGACAATAAAAATCAATTCGAGCAATAAAAACTTTTTAATTGAACGCACCCCGCCGTTTTTTTTATAAATTTGAATTGAGGCTGAGGAAATGTCTCTATTTGATTTAGAGCCATTATTTGTTTTATGTATTGGCATATTTTTGAAATTATTCAAAAATGCAGCTGTGTCTGGTCGAAATGCGGGCGTGGCCTGTCGGTACCCATTATAATTGAGACGTGCCACAAAAGTGCAGGTAGCACACAACACGATGAAAATTGAACTCAATATTCATTTGAAATCCAATACCAAAAACGTATATACATATATACATACTTGCAAAAGACTTAACACTCAGTCCAAATGTCAATCAAAATGCAGCTGTAGACAAGCAAAACACAGCCACAAAGAGCCAAGGAAACGTGTTTAAAACGAATGACAGGGATGAAGAAAAAGAGACAGAGACAAGTGGCTTATAAGGGTTAGACAGCAGTTACAATATTTGTGTCTCTATTGTAGACTACGTAGCAGCATTCAACGTGTTTAGTTTTGATGAAGCAGCGCCTAAAAAGCGGCTATAAAAGCTATTTAGTGTTGGAAACTAAGTGCATCAGTCTGCAAATGAATACCCTGTAAATGCTTAAGGAAGAACAAATGTGAATGTGATTTAACATTTACATTCGTTTCATTTTAATGTTAAAGGACGAGAATCTTTAACATTTACAAGAAGACTTTAAGCTAATTTAATGAGTTTTCATTCCTTTTTCAATAGCGTAGAATAAATACTACTCATGTTATAGGGTCTTAGGATAAAAAAGAAACCTTTAGAGAAATGCCGACTAATCCTATGAGAAATATTCAGTTAATTTTGAAAAGTCGGATTACTTGAAAACTTTGGTATCAATACACTAAATATCAATCAAAACGATAGTTCTTATACGCAAGTTAACAAGTAAGTAAACCGAATTAGAGGGTATTTGCATACAGAACTAAGTCCGTTCTGTCGGTCTCCTATATCAAACAGCGAATAGAATCGGTAGGGGTCGAGTGAAAGGCGAGAAATGCGACAGCCAAAGAGTCGCCACAATCGCACGTAAAGCCGCGAAATGTCAGCGCGAGAAGTGAAAAAAGAGGGGAAGTGCAAAGCCAGAGGAAGCTTCTCTTCAAGCGACCAGAGCAATAACCATAAAAGCTACACGACGGGACTTTAAATGCATGGCTTCCCTTCTAAAAGCAGCAGCAGTTGAAAATCTAAAGCCAGACAGAAAAATGAAATAGAAATTCAAAATCGAGATGGAAATGAAATGGAAATTGAAGCGAGAGTAGAAAATTGAGGCAATCAATGGATGGAGAAATGTAGCGACAGCTTCTCCAGTTAAAGGAACTAAAACAGAAGTAGTTAGTAGTTGGCTCTCCATCAATTTGGCACCCTAATGAAGTCGGAAAGAAGAAGAAGGAGCACGATCACATCACAAGACCCGTAAACTTGGTTTAACTTCACTGCGGAACCTGAAACAACGAGGCGGAAGCAAAACAATGGCACGCCAAATTGCCAGCATACTTTGCCTGCACAGTGAAACTCAAAAGTTTGCGACTTGCGAATGCAAGTGCCGCCTTGAGTTCACGTGCGGTCAACATATTTAGTACTCTCCAAAGGCGCATGCTGACGAGGGAGCTACTTCCAACTCCATTGCTTAGTGGGTGTTGCAAATGAACCCCACTTTGCACATTTGTACTCCCAACACATAGCTACATAGCCTACCTGCTTTAAATATGTGCGTTGTGCCACTCATTTGCACAGCTGGATAAATTTAGCAAATTATGAAAGCTTGCCGCATTGCCCAGCAAAGCATCATTAACAGCTAGCTCCCTTGACTCCTTGATGCCTAATTAATGCTGTTCAAACATATACACAATCTAACGAGACGATGCTGTCGGTGCGGCCATGTCAAAGTCAAAGGGCTTACATAACGTTCATTTAGCAGTAAGTTGAACAGCGGTAAAAGTGGTTTAAAATTATTCAAATCTTTCCTTGAAGAAAAGTTTCTTAAGCTAAAACTTATTTAAAAGTGGATTTTGAAAGAGTTTTCACGAGTGTGTTCGAAAAGAGGTTTTTGGCTTGTGCAAAACTTTTTAAAATAGGTTTAAAAGTGGTTAGCGAAATGATAAGATAGCAATATTAAGGTTTACAGTGAATAAATCTCTTTATTTAAATAAAATAAATTTATTAGAAATGTACTTCAAAAGTGTAGCTAAATATGTTTTAAGACTCCTGACTTAAAACAAACTCTTACTTTAGCCTGTTTACAGCCAAAATGCCAACACTGACGTGTTGTTAAGTCAACCCGGTAAAGGTTTACTCTCTTAGCTTCGATTCCTGGCGTTGTTGCCATTAAAGTATGTTAGATATTCATTGGCAGCAGCCGCTCAAAGACTGGGGCTAAAGTGGAAATGCAAATATTTGTCTGGCCTAAGGGCGTGCCAAAGAAACGGAGAGAGAAAGAGAGAGAGAGAGTAAAAGAGAGTGGGGTGCTTGTGGGTTATCGAGTTGACTGGGAGGGACTTTTGTAGCTTCAATTATTCAAGTTGACAGACTGTGCTGGTGAAGTGAGCGCGCGTGCTCCGACCGGGTCAACCCAGTCAACCATGTGGGGGTTGACATTTGGCTTGAACAATAAACAACAACAACAACTTATGTACTTGTTTTCTTCATCTATTCTTTACGTTCCTTTGACACAGCACTCACGTTTACCGTGGAGCCTCAGGATTCTGTTGTGCCCGAGGGCCACTCTGTTTTGCTGCAGTGCGCCGGCAAAGCTTCTGTTGCCAAGGGCAAGGCAGCAATGCTGACAACACCGCCGGCAACGACTATTCGCTGGCGTGGACCCGATGGCCAGGATTTGGGCGTTGTTGGAGATACGTTTCGCACACAGCTAAAGAACGGTTCACTGTACATTAGCTCCGTCGAGGAGAATCGTGGTTTAACTGGTGCCTATCAGTGCCAACTAAGTGCCAACGGCATTGGCAGTCTTCTCAGTCGTCCAGCGCTAGTGGCGATTGCTCGGCAGCCGGAATTGAATCAGGATTTCATTGAGACATATTTGCTGCCAGGACAGACGGCCTACTTTAAGTGCATGGTTGGGGAGTATGTGTGGCAGCCGGGTGTGAAGCATACGGTGCAGTGGTACAAGGATGATATGCCACTGCCGCTGGACAAGCTGCGCATGGTGGTCCTACCGAATGGTGCACTCGAGATCGATGAAGTTGGACCCAGTGATCGTGGTGCCTACCAGTGCAATGTTACCTCGGGCAGTGTCTACAAGCTTAGCAGCAAAACCAACTTGAACATTAAGAAACCCTTGGAGGCAGGCACGGAACAGGCAGTGGCACCTTCGTTTCTTGTTGGACCCTCCCCGAAAACGGTCAGCGAGGGAGAGACAGTTACTTTAGATTGTGTAGCCAATGGTGTGCCCAAGCCACAAATCAAATGGTTACGCAATGGCGAAGAACTCGATCTAAATCATTTAGATTCGCGTTTCTCCATTACCGGAACCGGTTCACTGCAAATCTCTGGCGCCGAGGATATCGATTCGGGCAACTATCAATGCCGTGCCAGCAATACGGTGGACTCTCTGGATGCACAGGCCACGGTGCAGGTCCAAGTGCCACCCAAATTCATTCAGGCGCCACGCGACAAGACTGCCTCCGAAAAGGAGGTACTCAATCTGGAGTGTGCCATCCATGGCAAGCCCAAGCCCACAATACGTTGGCTAAAGAACGGCGATGTCATCACGCCCAATGAGTACATGCAGTTTGTCAACGGAAACAATTTGCGAATTCGTGGACTCCTTTACTCTGATGCGGGCATGTTTCAGTGCGTCGGCACCAATCCCGCGGGCACGGTCCAGGCCTCAGCGCGCCTGCGTGTTGTGGCCCCAGGAGGTAAGTTCTTGTACATATGAATTATTTTACTGTAACTTGTAGTTGTAGTCTCTAGCTCAGTGTGTCCAGTAATCTATGCTCCAGCTTACGCAATTGGTGCCTGCCAAAAGGCTTCTCTCTCCCTTCCTTCCAACTGTATAATAACGAAATTAAACGCCAATTCCCTAACCTCGAAATTCCCTAAAGCAAATGTAAAATAATTTCATATTCTGTATATATATGTGTATGTATAATATATGTGTTTTGTCTGTATGTGTTTAATATTGTTTAAAACTGTATTCCTTTGGTTGAACTTAATTTGCTTTCTCAACAATATTACCGAATACATTTTATAAGCCCTTTTAATAAGAACCGAGTCGACATGGCTCCAGCTATGGATCTGTTGTGTCATTATCGAAAAACTTAAGGTTATATCTTGTAAGCAGATAGACAAACAGTATAATTATTTATATTATTGAATGCTTAAACGTTGAAGGAATTCTAGTGAATTTGCATATTATATTTTGAGGGCTTATATGTATATATATCTCAGACTTTCGTTCAATATAAAAAGTATTTGGTTTTACTATTTACAGAAAGCGAATTAAGTTAATTTACGTTTATTTTTTATCATTAATTTCTTAACTTATTGTTTATTGACTTCTTTTTTTATCCTTTCCTCATTGTTTCCATGATCCCAAACCAAATTCCTTTCCCACTCCGTATCCAAAGCCAAAAACAAACAACGTAAAACCCAAGGTCAAACCACAAAATCCCTACATAACCCAGACAACAACTATAACAACAACTTCAACAGTAAACGACGAAGACCTTATAATTCGGGTGAGCTGCGCTCCAATTCCGGTGGCATAAGCGATGATTATGACAACTATGCGAATGACAAATCCTTGGAGACATCTCGTCTCAATTTACGCAAATTTGCAAGACCCGCTGAGCAACCACTAAATGATCGCAACTTTGAGTCAGTTGAGGTTAGTGCACTGCGAAGACAGACAAATGACGATAACGATAACGATGACGATGACGCAGACGATGACTATGACAATGATGATGAGGACGAAGTGAGCGGCAAGCAGGACAAGATACTGGCCACCTGGCAGCAGAAACACAATAACAAGAACAAAGCCCAACAACAACAAATGCCCCCCACATCCCATTTTGCCTCAACAGATTTGTCAGCCGGCGAAGATATCACCACCAGTGATATAAAGCCTTTGAGCAGTGGTCTCCTGGCACGTCTCCCAGGTGCACCACGCAACCTGGTCGCACAAATTGTGAAGCCACGCTTTGTGACACTCAGCTGGCAGGAGCCGCAACAGAATGCCAACGAGGTTGTCTCCTACACCGTCTACTATCGCATGAACAACAGTGAGCGGTAAGTTCTAGAAACTTTTTAGATAATTTCCTTGATCAGGTATTAAAACTCATTTTTCCTATCCATAGTGAACAAAAGATTGTTACAAAATCACATGAGGATCAACAGGTTAGCATACAATCGCTGTTGCCCGGCAGAACCTATCAGTTCCGTGTGGTGGCCAACACCAACTTTGGAATGGGTGAATCCTCCCAACCCCTGGAGGCAAGCACACAACCCGAGGTGAACATTGCTGGACCGCCACGCAATGTGGATGCCTATGCTCGTAATCATAAGGAGATTTATGTTCATTGGCAACCGCCCCTAGTGACAAATGGTGAGATACTCAAGTACCGTGTCTACTACTCGGAGGTTAGTTGATTGAGATCATATTTTACTTCACTTGCTAACCTTTAAAATCTTTTATAGAACGATAGCGGCGCGGATTTATATAATGATAGCATATCGCTGGATTTGGTGCTTACGGATCTCCGTCCGTATACGGACTATGTGATCAGTGTGGTTCCCTTCAATCACAATGGCATGGGTGATCCCTCCGCCGAACTGAAGGTTAAGACTTATTCCTCAACACCTTCTGAGCCACCAAACAATGTCACACTGGAAGTGACCAGTTCAAGCGTAAGTATTCCATATATATTAACTTCATATTTAATACAAATTTGTTGCTTTAGTCGATTACTGTGCACTGGGAGCCACCAGCCGAGGAGGATTGCAACGGACAGATTACTGGCTACAAGATACGCTATCGCAAGTTCAAGGATGCACCTCAAGCAAAGAGCACGCCGGCGAACATACGTTACTTTGAGTTAAACTCTTTGGATCGTAATGCCGAGTATCAAATAAAGATTGCGGCAATGACTGTGAATGGTTCAGGGCCATTCACCGAATGGTATCG
The DNA here is from genome assembly GCA_030179655.1 of Scaptomyza flava. Lineage (NCBI taxonomy): Eukaryota > Metazoa > Arthropoda > Insecta > Diptera > Drosophilidae > Scaptomyza > Scaptomyza flava. The sequence continues at coordinate 85,861,248 of JARNME010000404.1, read as the reverse complement.
TGCCAATACTCTGGAGAACGATCTGGATGAAACGCAGGTGCCAGGCAAGCCCGTCTGGATAAATATACAACCCGGCGCGGATAATATCGGACTGCACTGGGGACCACCACAGCAGCCGGAGATTAAGATACGCAACTATGTCCTTGGCTGGGGTCGTGGAATACCGGATGAGAACACCATCGAATTGAAGGAAACGGAACGTTATCATATCCTCAAGAGTCTCGAATCGAATATGGAATATGTGGTATCCCTGCGAGCACGCAACGTCAAAGGCGATGGGCCGCCCATCTATGATAATATAAAGACGCGCGATGATGAGCCGCTGGATGTTCCAGTGCCACTGGAAGTACCCGTCGGACTGCGTGCCATAACCATGTCAAGTTCCTCGATTGTCGTCTATTGGATAGACACAATGCTCAACAAGAATCAGCATGTGACGGACAATCGTCACTATACGATCAGCTATGGCATCACGGGTTCCAATCGCTATCGTTACCACAACACCAGTGATCTCAACTATATGATTAACGATCTGCGTCCCAACACACAATACGAGTTTGCCGTCAAGGTGGTCAAAGGAAGACGTGAATCGGCCTGGTCCATGTCCGTTCTTAATAGCACCTATCAGAATGTTCCAGTTACGCCTCCCAGGGAACTCAGCGTTCGCCTGGACGAACAGAATCCACACAATGTGATTGTACAGTGGCTGCCACCAAAGCATACAGTGGGTCAAATCACTGGCTACAACATTTACTATACAACAGACACCACGAAACGGGATCGGGACTGGTCAATCGAGGCATTTGCCGGCGAGGAGACGATGCTGATGTTGCCGAATCTTAAACCCTATACAACCTACTATTTCAAAGTGCAGGCACGCACCAGCAAAGGCAGCAGCAATGCTCCCTTCTCCGCCCTAGTGGCATTTACAACCAGCGCTGCGGTTATCATGCAGGAGGCGGACACCATTGCGCATGGCATCGATAATCAAAATCTAATGTACATCATCGTTGGTGGCACAGTTCTTATCCTCTTTATATTGCTATTGGTTCTATTGCTGCTCTGTCGCCGCAAGCCGCAATCGTCGCCAGAGCATACCAAGAAAAGGTAAGAAACATACACAATTTCTAATCTTTACTGCTGTTAATCCCAATAATATTTCCACAGCTATCAGAAGAACAATGTGGGTGTACCCAAGCCACCGGATCTATGGATACATCACGATCAAATGGAGCTGAAGAACATTGACAAAGGCCTTCACAATGCGACGCCTGTTTGCAGCGATAATGCCTCTAGCAGTGGCGCCTTGACACTGCCACGTTCTGTGGTACACAGTGAATATGAGGTGGAGACCCCAGTGCCGGCGCATGTCACCAACTCTCTAGACAAGCGTGCCTATGCAGCTGGTTATATGAGTGAGTTGAAATCAAGCAATTCATACAGCTTGTTGCTTATCTTTTGCTTGCCCAACAGCCACGTCAATGAACTCGACCATGGAGCGACCGCAATATCCGCGCACCCAATACAATCATCAGAATCGCTCCCACATGACCATGGAGACGGGCCTTTCCCAGCAAAGTCTTACACAGCCGCAGAACAATTCGTTGGCTCAGACCCCGGAGCATCCATATGGTGGCTTCGATGCCAACTTCTGGTAAGTGGCTATAAATTTTATAGCAAGTTGAGAGGCACAATATTTAGTTATAAAATAAAGCAGCACTAGAGACACCAGAGGAACACCTGCGTATTTTTAGCTAAATTGCTACAAAGTTTTCTTCATTGCCTTGTTAGACGATGATATATTTATCGTTCTTATTCAACTCTTAACTCATGCAGAACCCCATTTAAACTTCATTTAAAACAGCAAGCAATCAGTATTTAATCCTAAATTTCAATTCCTTTAACCCAAAATTAGTAAAAAATTAGTTTATATTTTGGAATTTGCAATCGAAATTCTAAACTTTCTTTTCGAACAAAAATGTGCAAACGAACGCGTTGGGGACGCATCGATCCTAGTGTTGTGGTCGATTTAGTGGCGGGTCCCACAGATAGTGTAGTCCAGCTGGATCACAAAACGCTGCCTGGTTATGTGCAGCAACAGCTGCTTCTGATGGCCTCACCAACGCCATTTCTCAATTTCTTAAACAAAATTCGACTGGATAATATTCTGGTTAATCATCATCTTAAAGGTGTCTATACGATGCGCACCTCAGCTTCGGTAACCAATATAGCCGTGCAATTGTGGCGCCAAATGAGCCTTGATGAGCGTCAGCCTTACATTAAGCTGGCTGCCAAGGCAAGGCAAATACAAAAGCATCGGGTGCATTATTTTCTGGGCTGATGTAGATTACTTTATGGTGCTGTTTGATTTCATTTTTATATATATAACTTTTTAAAACTATATTCTTGTTTCGAATGAGTTTGTTAACTGATTTACCATTGTTTGGCTTGCCTGTTCCTTTTATCAATAGCAATGCTGGCTATACGAGCGGCACAGCGGGCGCTGGAGGTGCTGCTGGCAATGGTTGTGTGTCCACCATTGAGAGCAATAAGCGTGGACATCCGCTAAAGAGTTTCAGTGTGCCGGGTCCGCCGCCCACAGGCGTTGCCACGCCCATCAACAAGCACAGTAAGTACCAAATAAAAATATTAAACTATCAACTTAAGCTAATTGAAATGTATAATATTTTTTAGCGCCTGCTGTCACAATACGTCCACAAAACCAATCGCCCTATAAGAAGCCCTCATTCTCAGCTGCCACACCCAATCGCCTTCAGAGCGGCAGCTCAGTGGCACATTCCACCGATGAGATACAAAGACTGGCGCCCAGCACATCCACCGAGGAGCTGAATCAAGAGATGGCCAATCTCGAGGGTCTAATGAAGGATCTGAGCGCAATAACGGCCAACGAGTTTGAGTGTTAACACTGCAGCAAGTGGGCCAAAAGTATTAGCTGGGCTAAAAAAGAAGAAAGAAAACATTTCGCAATGTTAATTGTTTTTAGTTTCGTTTATTTTGATTTTGTTTAGTTTTTTTGTTTGGATATGCATTAGTTTTTAGTGCCATGTGCGAAATATAAACGAAAAGAACTGTAAATACGAGTGACGCCATATATACATATATATATATATATATACATAGATATTTCTAATTAGCACTTAGCATAGTTAATTTTAATGCATAATGTGTGAAAGAACTCTTTTGTTTGTCTCTCACGGCCAGTGGCATATTTATTATTGTGATGGATGGAACCTACATTTTATACATTTATAAACACCATATTAAACATTCAATATAAAAAATAAAAAAATAACAAACACATGCATAGTTTAAGCTAATCGTACAAGCATCTAAGCCTAAGTCTCTCAACATACATATATGACAACTCTTTGAAACCATTACATTATTATGATAACTAAAGAATCGAAAACCAGAACAATCGACCTATATTAAGCATTCGTTTAGTATTGAGTTTGGCGTTTTAAGATGTGCCATTAATTTCATTTGTCTTTCTTCACAATTCTTAACTACTTAAGCTTATAATATGACAAAAACATTCTAGACTGTAATCCATTAGTAAAGCCAGCAAAGCATTTAATATTTAACTACTATACGAGTGCATACATAAATATGTAATACTATCTATAAGAATTTCGCCACTTTTATATCGTATTTTGATGTGTTCAAAATTCAATGTCTAAAAGCATGTGTTTTTTTATTTCGTATTGTTTCCTAAAATTTGATCATGTTGCTATGCACAATAATCTCTTAACTAAATTCAAATCAAAAGCTTAATGCACAAGAAATGCATTTGTTTTATTTGATACCAAATTGTGTGTGAGCAAGTTGTAAGTTTTGCCCAATAAACTTGAACTTAATTGTATAAAAGAACCCAATATGCTTATTTAATCAATACAACAATGCTTCAACTTGAAGGTTCCATATTTTATTTGTCACAAAACGTAATCGCAGTTTGTACTTGCCTTGGTCATAAAATTTTTCAATCACATTTAAATGAACGAATTCGAGAAAAATCATGTGCTAAGCTTGTGCCATTATATTTAGCGAGTCTGCAAAGACTACTGCCAAACAGTTAATGTCTAAAGTTTTGGCCAAACATTTAGAAACTTAACGAAAGAAAACGTTGCTAAAGCTTGCGCAAGCGCAACCATCAACACGCTCGTTCATTAGAAAGCAACTGACGCGACCAGCCTCGTTGCCAGCAAGAAGAGAGTATCAAGCTCAAGCGATGAGTTTAAGCTTTTTTTTAGTTTACCAGTTAACTTTTGGCAGCCGTCGTGTTCACAACGGAAGCGCTTAAAACGAAAGTTGACCACCTTAAATCCAAGATATTCTTGTAAACTGCTTTTAAGCGAGTGTGTATTTGTTTGTGTGTCAACTTAAAGCAATTGGAAACCGAAATAGAAAACAAGTGAAATCTGATTGAAAGTTGAATTGAAGTCTAAGAAGAGCTTTTGGTTGGCGTACGCAATGAATCAACTGCCCAAATGCGCTTGGCGTGTTAAAGCCACAACACCAACAACAACACTTACGCCTGCCCTCAGGCGGACGGTGTCAAAGATTAACGGTTCTAAAGTGGCAGCCCCGCAGACTTTGCTGCAGAGCGAGCTACGTTTGAAAGGGCAACAGTGGCGCGATAATTCAGCAGCCGCAACGAGAGCAACTGCAATCGCAGCAGCAGCAACAGCAACAACAGTTTGTCCGCATCTTGGTCTGCAGGAGCAGGAGCCAACAAATGCAACACGGATACACGCCACAGCCGAGTGGCAGAATGCATTGACCTACAATGAGATACCTGGTCCGAAACCTTTGCCAATACTTGGCAACACCTGGCGGTAGGTTTTACAAAAACAAACAAAAGACTCATGCGACAAACTTGCTTTCACTTTCAATGCAATGCTCTGCAATGCGATTAATGCACTGAGCGATAGAGATAGCAAGCGTTTGCATCTTTTATTTCGCGTGCTTTGCTTGACCCAATTACAGATGAACGCAATGAATGCCTATATATATGCGTGTGTGTGTGAGTGTTTGTGTGTTGATCGTCTTCTTTGGCTTAGCATGACCAAACGGGTTTATTTATAATGCCGCGCCCAACAATCATTATACCATTCACACAAACTGCTCTTCAATATTCTTGTGGATTTCCCTTTATTCACACCCATTTAATTTTATACCAATAAACGCACCTATTGATCACGTCATTTGGTTAACGTCCCCCGCGGACCGTTAAATATCCACTCATTCATACCTACATAGTACATATGTATATGGTTGCTGCTCTTCTTCGACATTTTTGTTAGCGTTTAATTAGCGTCATTTTCAAGGTCGCCATAATTGTGTGTGAATTTTTTGTGTGTTAAGTGCAAGCTTAATATAATATCTAAACAATATTTACTTGAGTATTTAACCCGAGTGCGAATGCACAGCAAGTGTGTATTTATGCAAAAAAAAAAACTGCATTTGTCATTTAAGTGGCATAGTTGCGTAATTTGCAATTGCGTTTGAAAGCTTTTTGACAGTTTATTGCAGTTAACGATGTGATTTTATGGTATATTTTTCATATAAAAATAATTTATAAGACTTTAATGTGATATTTGTTTCATAACAATTGTGTAACGATGCAATTTAGAAGGCATTATTTCAATTAAAAAAATACTCAAAAAGTACTTAGGATCGTAACTGATTTTTGTTCTACGGTCCACACAATAGAGGTGCATATTATAGTTCATTTGATAGGTTAAGTTCTGCAGTTGAAGTTTTACCAAATGAACTAATAAGCCATGTAGATTGTTCAATTCTTTAGTTCGTTGAGCTGTTTATGAACTATGATTAAGCATATAGTTCTTTCAATTAGTTTAGTAATGAAGTGAAATCTATACATCTTAACCCTACCCTAATTTTCAAACAAGCGAACCTTTTAAACATTTTCAATGTCTTGTTTGTCATATAAATAAACTTTACTATTTGTTGTCACCTTGATAGGCTAATGCCAATCATTGGCCAATATACCATATCGGATGTGGCCAAAATCTCGTCGCTGCTGCACGACAGATACGGACGAATTGTGCGCTTCTCTGGCCTTATTGGTCGACCCGATTTACTCTTCATCTACGATGCCGACGAAATTGAAAAGGTAAAGAGCACCGCTTCACAGCGGAACACCACGCTAAATTCCATGACAAGCACGCTTCAGTGGCCACCAAGGCAACAATTGTTAACAGCAATTTGTGACGCACATTTCGCCACAAATTGCTTTGAGCGCGACAAAACAAATGATGTATTTATTTCTTGCAGTGTTATCGCAGTGAGGGTCCCACTCCCTTTCGGCCATCAATGCCTAGTTTGGTCAAGTACAAAAGCGTTGTGCGCAAGGATTTCTTTGGTGAACTTGGTGGTGTTGTAGGAGTGTAAGTTGAAGATTAGATATCCTATATTTTTGTATAACCATACTAACTATGTATTCATTTGTAGGCATGGCGAACCTTGGCGCGAGTTCCGTTCGCGTGTTCAGAAACCTGTGCTGCAGTTGTCCACCGTTCGACGCTATCTGCAGCCGCTGGAGGTGATTACAGAGGATTTCTTGGTGCGCTGCGAACAGCTGCTGGACGCCAACGAGGAGCTTCCTGCTGATTTTGATAATGAAATACACAAATGGTCTTTGGAATGTTAGTGGCATTTTCATCAATACTTAAATCAAACTCTTCAAAACTCACACTATAATTAATCTATTTGCCAACTCATTCCTATCGCAGGCATTGGACGCGTTGCTTTGGACGCTCGCCTTGGCTGTTTGGAGGATAATCTGTCGCCTGACTCGGAGCCGCAACAGATCATTGATGCTGCAAAATATGCGCTAAGAAATGTGGCCACATTGGAACTAAAGGCACCATACTGGCGCTATTTTCCCACTCCGCTTTGGACGCGCTATGTCAAAAACATGAACTTCTTTGTGGGGTAAGTCAATAGCTTAAACTCAACAGCTTAGGTAGTTACTTTTTAAGAAAAAACACATTCAAAATCTATTCAGCGTCTGCATGAAGTACATACAAAGTGCCACGGAGCGACTGAAGACACAAGATGCTAGTCAGCGTTCTGGGACTGAGCCATCTTTGCTGGAAAAGGTGATAATGTCGGAGCAGGATGAGAAGATTGCCACCATAATGGCACTGGATTTGATACTCGTGGGCATAGACACAGTAAGTGATTAAAAATAAATACAAGCACTGAAGCTAAGCTCGAGCTGTCTTTGGACAGATTTCCATGGCTGTCTGCTCCATACTGTATCAACTGGCAACCCGTCCAGAGGAGCAGCAGAAGGTACACGAGGAGCTAAAGCGACTGCTGCCCAATGCCAATACACCACTGACAATTCCACTGCTTGATCAAATGCATCATCTAAAGGCATTCATCAAGGAGGTCTTTCGCATGTACAGCACTGTTATTGGCAATGGACGTACACTCCAAGAGGACAGCGTCATATGTGGCTATCAGGTGCCCAAGGGCGTGCAGGTCTGTAAATAATGAAATAAGTTGGAAATGTTTTAAAATGTTTTGTACACCTATACACCAAGGCTGTCTTTCCCACTATTGTCACCGGCAATATGGAAGAATATGTCACAGACGCAGCAACATTCCGGCCTGAACGCTGGCTGAAGACACACCAGGGCGGCACTCCCGGCAAGCTGCATCCCTTTGCATCGCTGCCCTACGGCTATGGTGCTCGGATGTGCCTAGGAAGACGTTTCGCCGATTTGGAAATGCAAATATTGCTGGCGAAACTACTGCGCAACTATAGACTGGAGTACAATCATGCGCCGTTGGACTATGCCGTGACTTTTATGTACGCTCCGGATGGTCCTCTGCGTTTTAAAATGACGCGAATTTAGTGCACATATACATAATTTAAGGATTTATTAATTTACGATATAGAGATAGACATTAAATATACACACATGTTTGAAAAAACTTGATATTTAGAAACAGCGCATCAGTGCTGCCAGGTTTTTAGCGCCCGCATAAGCTAGAATCTGGGCAAAAATAAGCTAGAACAAGCTTAATAGTAAGCTAGTATATCCAAATGCAAGAAAAAAAATGCTTGTAATTCCCAACTGGTTTATGTTGTAACCTATAGCTAACCCAGACAAATGCCTCGGACCATTGGCTGAATTCATCAGTAGTTGCTCTGCCCAATATAAGTTATCAAGAGCAGCAATCTATCGATAGTTACCGATAGTATTTCTTACCACCTGCCCTCCGCCTTCCACCCTCCCCCCCTCCCCCTTCAGGTCTGGGGAGGGGGGGGGGGGGGGGGGCGTGTAAACTACTATATTTTCCTTCAATAAGACGGCAATGTGCTTGCTTCAAAACATTTACTTCTGTTTGGGCTTGTAATTCCCAACTGGTTTAAGTCATAACCCATACCTTACCCAGACAAAAGCCTCCGACCATTGGCTGTGTTCAGCAGTAGTTGCTCTGCCCAAGTGAAGCTATCAAGAGCAGTTATCGATCGTTTTTCTTACTACCTGCTCTTTCCCCTCCCCTCCCCCCTCCCCCTCCCCCCCTCCCCTCCCCTCTCCCTCTCCCAACAGGTCTTGGGGGGGGGGGGGCGCTGGTAAACTACTTTATTATCCTTCAATAAGACGTAATGTGCTTGTTTCAAAACTTTTACTTATGTTTGGGCTTGTAATTCCCAACTGGTTTAGGCTGTAGCACATACCTAACCCAGGTCTCGGACCATTGACTCTGCCCAATATAAGTTTGCAAGTGCAGTTGTCGATCGTGTTTCTTACCACCTCCCCTCTCTTCATCCTCTCCCCTCTTAACCCTCCCCCTCTTCACCCTCCCCCCTCTTCACCCACCCCCTCTTCACCCACCCCCCTCTTCACCCACCCCCCTCTTCACCCACCCCCTCTTCACCCACCCCCTCTTCACCCACCCCCCCCCCTCACCATCCCCCTCTCCACCCTTCCCAATAGGTCAGGGGGGGGCGCTTGTAAACAACTTTATTATCCTTCAATAAGACTGTAATGTGTTTGCTTCAAAACATTTACTTCTGTTTGGGCTTGTAATTCCCAACTGGTTTAAGTCATAACCCATACCTTACCCAGACAAAAGCCTCCGACCATTGGCTGTGTTCAGCAGTAGTTGCTCTGCCCAAGTGAAGTTATCAAGAGCAGTTATCGATCGTATTTCTTACTACCTGCCCTCCCCCCTCCCAATCCCCCTCTCCCCCCTTCCCCCTCTTCCACCCCATCCCCCTCTCCCAACAGGTCTTGTGGGGGGGGCGCGCTTGTAAACTACTTTATTATCCTTCAATAAGACTGTAATGTGTTTGCTTCAAAACTTTTACTTATGTTTGGGCTTGTAATTCCCAACTGGTTTAAGTCATAACCCATACCTAACCCAGGCCTCGGACCAATGCCTCTGCCCAATATAAGTTAACAAGTGCAGTTATCGATCGTGTTTCTTACCACCTCCCCCCTCTTCACCCTCTCCCCTCTTCACCCACCCCCCTCTTCACCCTCACCCCTCTTCACCCACCCCCTCTTCACCCTCCCCCCTCTTCACCCACCCCCTTTCACCCTCCCCCTCTTCAACCACCCCCTCTTCACCCACCCCTCTCTTCACCCACCCCCTCTCCACCCTCCCCCTCTTCACCCCCTCTTCACACTCACCCTCTTCCCCCTTCATCCATTCACCTCATCCCCTTCCCCCTTCCCTTACCCCTTTCCCATTCATATAAGTATTTATCGTTTGTTTTAATTTTACTATAATGTGGCCAGTTGTAGGTGTGAAAAATAATTATAAAAATTAACAATTCTGAATCTTATCAATCTGTGATTTTAATTCATCAATGTTCGATATATTGATATATGATTATAAATTCATATAAATTTTATTGGGCTTGCAGCATATTGCCGACTGCAGAAATTTGTATTGTTTTTAGTGTTTCAAAGTTATTGGGAAGTCTGAAATTGAAAAGAATATAGTATGTATTGTTATAATCAAATCAATTTCAGCTTATTCTTACCTTTCTCAAAGTTGATGCATCTTAATAAAAAAAACATGTATCGCGGAATAATTGTTTATAAATTATTTTAGGCATTTTTGCAACATTGACTTCTTTTCACTTTTCACTTCTCAATTCCAAAATGAAAAAATCGCGCATGCATCAGCCCATATCGATGACACTATCGATTAGAATACCAATTCAAATTAATATTGATTACGTTACAATCGGTTTTATATTAACAAGCTCCGATATTTAAGCAGTGGAACACTTTAAATTTATGAAATATTTCTTTCAAGTCACGAATATAATTTAACGCTAGAATATGCTATATCAACTTTAAAAAATGCCAGATTTATAGCTATAAGCTATTTGCAAATTTTATAAGCTATTCCATTTTCAAATATGCTAGATCTAGCCTGAAATGAGCTAACCTGGCAACACTGCAGCGCATCAATAGTTGTTTCATGCAGCCTAAGAGTATGCTTTTTATTTGACATGTTTTTGCGCATACAGTAAAATTCGATTTGCCCCGAAAGTACACTTTAATTTTGCTTGAAACTCTGTAACAAAATTATGTCAAAACAAAAGTCCAAGTCCAGCTAGCTCTTGACATATCTATTTTTACACATTTAAAGTCATTATTTATTTGCGCTTCCACATGCTATACCAATTCTTAACAATATTTAAGCTTTTTTGAGCATCCGCTCTTGTTTCCCCGCTCAGCTTGTGGACAATATCCGTTTTATATGATTCGCGCGCTTCTTCTAACATTGTTCCAAAGATTTCGCATTGTATATTGGAAGATAGCTTCTTCTCATTGTAGTTGCGTTCTTTGAGTCTATCGTAGAGCTTGTCGTTGGGACAGGTGACAACGAATACAGCCTGGAACCAACGTTCCGGGAAAAAATCACACCCATGGTATTCAACAATGTTGCCGCCTTTGGCCATCAACGGCTCAAGATAATCCATGAGCTAAAATAAAATATGTGCTGATTACTTATATACTATTTGAGTATATCAAATATTCACACCTTATCCTCATCAAGTATGGGACAATCATATTCCTTATCGTATTCCTCAATAAAGTTATTTTCCTTTGCGATTTTCGAGCAGTCGTGCCATGTAAACTTTATTTGTGCAGACAGACGTTCGCATAAATACGATTTTCCAACGCCGGGTGTGCCTGTGTTTATGTAACTTATTCATATCTTGCCCATGCGTGCATTAGAGGAATACCTACCCGTAATTAAAATATTTGGTTTACTTATTTCTGCCATTTCTGGTTGTTTATGCTTAGAACTACTAAACACATGAGGCAACCAGGGCTACAAAATACCACTGCATAAAAGTATCGATAGTTTTTCGAGTAGTTCATGAGTTGGCGCGAGAATATTTATTACCTTTGTAGATTACAAAATTAAAAACCTATTTTCTAACCGACTCAATTTCAGTTAATTGTTCATTGCAATAAGTTAATAATTTTCAAGTTGATCAACCAAATTCTGCTAAAATCTTTTGTCCCTGTCCCTGGCAAAAGTTATGCCAGTTACCTTATGCACTTTGTCGTACTTTCGGCACTATTTCGTATTCCTCTTTAACAGTAAGTTTGTACACACAGATGCATGTGCGTCTGTATCTACATTAGACATTCTTCGTTTCCTTTTTTGCACACACACAAAACTTTTTTTTCGGATAGAAAAGTTCAATTGCATTCGGTAGTTTGCAGGGAACGGATCGCCTAGGTGATTCCTTAGTTTTTGTGTTTGCAATGGGAAAACCCGAGCAACCGAAACTGGAAAAAGATCAAGAATTCGACCAAACTGAAATAAAATCTGAGACAGACCGTCGTCAGCATGTTCCATACATACTAAATGGTGAACTCTATAGAATTGAAAGCCAAATTGGTGACAATGTGACTGTCAAGTGTTGCTATTGTCCACCGGACCGCATTTATCGGGGAAGTGTGCGCTCCACTGGCAATTTTCATATGCACATTAAGGTAGGCCGTTAGGGACGTAAGATACTTGCATAAATATGTACATACATAAAAAGCAACAACAAAATTGACTTTCGAATCCTTTAATAGCGCCGACATGCATTTTTGCTGGGCAAATTGCACGAAATGAAGGTAGCGGCTCTGCTGGAACGGCGTGATCGTATATCAAAAAACCGTCGCATCACCAAAAACCGCAAGAAATCAACAACGCCGGCCGCTGTTATAGACTTCGTAGCGACAGGTGCAGTGTCTGCCATAGAAAAGTTACCAACCAACACAAGCTCAGAGACTCATGAGCTAAAAATCAAAACGGTTTTTCAGCGACACAAACAAGAACATCACGAACAGGAGGAAGCAACGGCACCGCGAACAGTAAGAAACCGACAACTCGTTGTCCTTGTCTAACTAGATGTGTATGCGAAGCTTAGAGTAAAATAGAAATTCAATGCGCCGTTATAATTTCATACTTCCAAATATACATACTTATGATAAGTGTGTGAAAGCAACAACTTCGAGTTACAAACACATACAAAAACGTAGATTATGTATCTGTTTTGGCAAAACAGTTGAATGAACAGTTTAACATATTTTAAAATGAATACTATTCTCTTTTTAGTCCGTTTCTTCCTGCGGTTCTTTACAAGATAGCAAAAGCGAAAGCACAGAAAATCTGTGCATCTCTTTCACAGAGCACGACATTAATAATATTAACAATAACAACACGGCTGCAATTTATAAAAATAATAATTTACTGCACCAAAAGCATGCACAAAATGTAAGTAAAAATAACATACATACATAGTTACAAATAAGCAGAAATGGTTATTAGCAATCTTGTAATTTATATTTAAATATTTTGCGATCAATGCAGGGCGAATGCGCTGTAACCATATTGGAAGATGTACCCATTTTGACGGGCCAGGGAGTCGGCATACCGCTTATGTGCAACATTAATCAGATCAAGCCTGAGCAACAACAAGATAATATGAGCGTCGAGCAGCCGGTAGCCCTTGATTTAAGCCGTACCTCTTCGATGCAAAGTGATGACATGGAACCCAGTGTTCTCACTCATTCGGTGCAGAATGTTCAAATTGGAATCGCACGCACACAGGAACTCACTGCATTTCTTAACGGGCCGCCGCGCGACATTTTAATGCGCATTGACAACTCATTGGCCGGCATTAAAAACGAGCTGCTGGAGCGCAATCAAATTGAGCGTAGTCGCTTGCTTTTTGACATGGCTAAGTTCAAGTTTTTACACCCGAGTTTTAGCTTCGATGGCAGTGGATAGGCTTATCTTTATGTCATTCCAAATATACAAACCATTTATAACGTATCTTTCATATATGTTTGTTTCATATATGTTGTGAATATGGCATCGAGTAGATTGTAAAAGTTATCGATATGTAGATATGCAAATTCGATGTTGCTGAGTTCAAATATATCGGTGTTATTTGTCGGTGGACAACTAGTTGCAGCTTGTTGTATTATTCTGAGTGTTTATTAATTCATGTGTAATTAATGTGATTTAATAGTTTTTAATATGTCCAAAATAAAGAAACTGATTGAGATGGACTCATCAAGCGATGACGATGAGATTCTTGAAAAAAGTTGCAAAAAAATTTAGAAGCTTCGACAAGCCAAAACCAACAAGTTTTTGATACGGCGAATAACGAAAATGAAATAGACGTAGAGCCCTTATTAAGCATTAACAGTTGTACGCCCGAGCCAATCTTTGTAAGTTTTTTATAGCTGCCATTTAATTGTAATTTAAATGCAAAATATGATGATTCATCATACAGCTGTAACTTATCGCAAATTACAAAGCGCATACAAAATTCTTACAACATACATACATATACTTACATACATATACTTAAAGGAGGGCCCAACTACGTCGCAGAGAAACAATGCCGGCGCCAGCAGCAACGCTCCAGATCCAGAGCCCATATTCCGTGTGCGATCGCGCACAGCAGCTGCATTAGCTGGAACTTCACAGCAAGCACAGACTCAGTATGAGGTACAATTATCACTTACTAACATACAAATATCAGATTAAAATCTAATCTATTTACACATACGTATGTATGTATGTATACACTTCTTTCTAGAGTCTGGACTATGATGTGTGCGAGAATAAGCTATTCCAGGCGGAGCAGCGCAAACGTTTAAGGGATCGCTTTTCGCTGCGCATCCATGTCATTCGTTGGATCATTTTTATACTCATTGGCATTATTACGGCGCTTATAGCCTGCTCTATAGATATCATTATTGAGGCATTATCGGAACAAAAGTATAGATTTCTTAAATGGTGTATGTTAATCATAATTAACTGATATAGCCGTTGAACTGTAATAATTAAACGCTCTTTTGGCGTATTTTAGCTGTGGATCATAATGTGCCTATAAATGACAGCGATGGTGACTTAGCGCTGCCCTACCTCTGGTGGATTCTGTTAAGCGCTGTGCCCGTGGCCATTGGAGCTTCCATGGTTACCTATATCGAACCAATTACCGCTGGCAGCGGCATACCGCAGGTGAAGAGCTATCTCAATGGAGTCAAAGTGCCGCGCATTGTGCGCATCAAGACATTGGCGGTGAAGTCCATTGGAGTGATCACATCCGTTGTGGGTGGCTTAGCTGGTGGCAAGGAAGGACCAATGATACATGCAGGCGCCGTTGTTGCTGCAGGCATTTCACAGGGAAAAAGCACAACGTTTATCAAGGACTTTCGCATTTTTAAAGAATTCCGCGATGATCACGAGAAACGCGACTTTGTATTGGGCGGTGCAGCGGCAGGTGTTTCAGCCGCTTTCGGTGCACCTATTGGTGGCATGTTGTTCTCGCTAGAGGAGGCTGCTAGCTTCTGGAATCAGAATCTAATATGGCGCACACTAATTGCCTCCATTATCAGCTCATTTACGCTCAATATCGTACTCTCGGCATACCATGGACTGAATAACTTCACCTTTACGGGTCTCTTCAATTTGGGCCAATTTGATCAGCCGCTGACCTTTGAATACTTTGAGTTGCCCATCTTTATGCTGTTCGGTGTGTCAGGCGGTTTGCTTGGCGCCGCTTGGAACTCTTTGAATACGAGAATCAATAAATTCCGCAAACGCTTTGTGCCTTGGAAAGTGGGCAAGGTACTTGAGGCTGTGCTTGTTGCTGTTATGGGCGTCACATTGGCCTGCACTATGATCTACTTCATTAATGATTGTCGTCCACTGGGCAACGATCCAACCGCACATCCCGTGCAGCTATTTTGCGAGGATAACGAATACAATGCGCTTGCAGCTCTCTGGTTTCAAACACCCGAGGCCACTGTTCGTGCTCTTTTCCATGATCCACCTGGTGAGTTTTTTCTAGCAGATACTAATCCTTAATCTTTTCTAGCTTGAATGTTGTTTTTTTTTTTTCTTAAATAGGTTCTCACAAAATCCTTTCGTTGGCTGTCTTTACGCTTGTTTACTATTTACTGTCTTGTGTGACATTTGGGCTAAATGTCTCCTTGGGCGTTTTTATACCCACAGCGTTGGTGGGCGCCGCTTGGGGACGACTAGTGGCTATGTTGATCTTCTATACGTTTCCTGGCGCAGTAGGTTTTTTACAGTACATAAAATACATAACCGTGTGTTAACTTTCTTTGTTTCTTCAGCACTTTCTGCATCCCGGCAAATATGCCCTGATTGGCGCCGCTGCCAATTTGGGTGGAGTGCTGCGCATGACAATCAGCTTGTCGGTTATTTTAATGGAGACGACGGGCGTTGAGACATCCTTCTTCTTTCCGCTGATTATAGCGCTTATAAGTGCCAAATGGGTGGGCGACTATTTCAACGATGGCATCTACGATACGGTCATCCAAGAGAATAATGTGCCCATGCTGTCCTGGGAGCCATTGCCGCAATACAAAGGTCTAACTGCCAAGGAAATACTGAGCAAACCAGTTGTTAGCATTAAGCTGCGAGATAGTGCTCATTATATTTATGAAGTGCTCCAGAAATGCAATCACAATGGTTTTCCCGTGGTCGATGATGTTCAGGACGTAAGTAACTGTTACTGATTACTGTTAGCTTAAAACACCTATTTAATATGCTTAACTTTTGCAGGATCGTCGCTCTGAGGGTCGAGTTTGTGGCATAATATTGCGTTCCCAGCTTATTGTTATATTGCTTAAATCGATGTATGTGGAAAACAAACGTTTCTGGATTAAAGAAACATCAATACAAACATTTCGGGATGTCTATCCGCGGTATCCTTCTATAAGTGTATGCATTATACAAATTCTAATTGTTTTTAAAACCTTAACTTGTGGTTTTTCTGTCCATAGAGCGTGCGTCCATTGGATAGAAAAATCAACTATACTGTTGACCTATCGATGTTTATGAATTCATCACCTGTACGCGTTAATACTGTAAGTTCTTATAAAATACCTAAAATATTTAAATTAGTTTAATACATTTTTTCTGTTCTACAGCATGATTCGGTACCCAAGATCTTTAACATATTTCGTGCCTTGGGTTTGCGTCACCTTCTTGTTATCGACAATGAAAATCGCATTGCTGGCATTATAACTCGTCGTGATTTTATATATAAGTGATAGTTTATTGTCACCGCAATAAGATTGCAATTCATTTTTCGAATAATGTTTTTTTATAATCGTATTATTGTAATGTATTAACGTCTGAAGTAAAGATTCGCATACTCTTTTTTTATGTAATTGCCCAACTAGTTTATTTAAATTAAGCTTGGCTTAATGCAGTTTGCATATATTATTTCATTATTTCTGTACCAGCATTTTAATATTAAATAACTCACCTTTCTTCATTTTCGTTGACACATCCGTGTTTTTCCACCCAAGTCAAAAAAATTCAAAATTTAATATTTTCACTTTGATACATTTTGTATTTTTTAATTAGGCTTATCTGTTCTTTACAACTTAAATTAAGCTTAAAGCTAGGCGTGTTATCAATATTATTCACAAGGAATTGTACAAGGTTTGTTTTGTTTCACTATAAAAATACGTTAAATTTGTTTAAAAAATTATAAGTTCTGTTCTGTGTTCATAAAATCTTACAAGCTAAACAGAAGTTCATGTCAACCTAATTAGCACAAACTTATCCCCCATGCTCGTCACAATTGTGTAGGGTATATTTAGAGGCATGGGTTACTTTTTCTATACAATTATTGTGCTTGCGTGCATGTTTATGTATAAATCGCTTATATACTAGAAACGCTGCCATATTATAATAGTATTATAAACTAACACTTAACGATACAATAGTAAGCCTATTAATCTGATTATATTAGGAGCAATGCTACGCCTAGAATTTAAATGACTTTTGTACAGCGTGAAAAAGTAGAGCTTGATTTGTATATTCTCCATTTAAGGTTTTGGGTTTATTGACATATATGTTAATATATCTGTTTGAATAGCGAGCTATATATTCATATTCTAGTAGCCAAGGCATGCTGGTCGGTCGTCTGCTTAAATTCCGTCCAGGAACTGCTATCACAATTAAAAATGTATATAATATTTGTATACTAACAACACACTTAAAACACAGTCAGAAGCACGCCAGAGAAAGAAAAAGTGATTGGAGAGTTGGCTGCTTCACAAAAATGCAGCATTTTGTGGACAGGTGGAAACAACGGCAGTTACCGTAACAGTAACACTTGCCGGTTAGCTTTCCATTGGACGCACTTGTTGCAATGTTGCCTCCGCATTGTTTCCAGCTGTGGCAGCAGCTGCTGCTGCTGCAGCGCTATTGCAATGTTGTTGTGGTGCATTTGTTGTTGTTGTTGTTGTTGCAGCTGCTGTTGTTGTGTCAGCGTTTAAAGTGCTGGTGCTGCTGCTCCCGCTGCAGGAGCTGGTGGCATTATTAAGAGACGAGTGTGTGCTGGATGTCACAGTGGTTGCTGCTGCCACAGCTGCAGAAACTGTTGCTGGTATGTTAGCAGCAATAGTAGCTACTGCTGCTGTTGTGGCAGCAAGATTCGTGATGCTGCTGCTGGTGGTTGGTTGTAGCACCTTGTAGCGTGTATAGATTCGATACGGAGTCCTCGAAGTATCCTTCTGCTGCAATGGTTTCGTCTTGCTTGTTGCACCCCAGCCGCTGGCATTGATCTGCTCCGGCGTCTTGCCCAACAGCCAATCGTTGCAATGCTGCTGCAATTGTTCGCTAACATGTTGCTGCAACCAACGATTCACATAGCCATGAAAACGCTTATACTTGGCCTGTGTGACACGGCAATGACTCTGTAAAAATCAAATTTGGTTAGTAATTGGTCAGACTAAAAGAGAAGTTATTTAGTTTAATACCTTCTTGGCACGACGCACTGCATCGTATTTAAGAAGATTGAGATTCTTGCTGGTCACAAAGCACCGCCCATTGCTGGCATTTGTGCTAATCTCATCACGATCATTAAATGCATAGTGCTCCGCCAGGCCCAACTGTGGTGCGCCCAAACGTTCCGGTGCGCGCTTGTTCCAACTGTTGTTGTTATTATTGTTAATATTGCTATTGCTGCTAGCATTTGCTGTTGCATCGCCTGCGGTCGGCGTAGTAGGAGTTGCATTTGTATCGCTGCAGGTGCGCTTCTGTTCAAAGAGCTGACGCACTTGCTCCTCGTGCAGCTGCGAGCGACGTTTGTTGCGCAGCAGAAATCGTGCCTTGCGTGCGCCGTGAACCAGCTGCAAATAGGAGAAGGACAGAATGCATTAAGTACATTTATATTGCACACAATCAACAGAACATACAGAATTATAAATGCAATTCAAACATGCTTTACAAAACACAAATCAAGTCATTAAATTTGACTTAAGCCAGTATATGCTTTAAGTGTGTGTGTGTGTTTATGGGGGTGGCGTGAATGTGTGAAAGTGTCTTTCTGTGTAAACACATGTTATCGATAACAAACAATGAGCACTAATATGAGAAGAGAAATCAGACGGAACCAAAGAGACGACACAAATTGAAAAAGAGAGAGTACCAGGCCAAGACTGGATACAAGTATGATTGCGTTTTTGTACACACGCACACATATATTGAACTGAAGGTGGAAACAGAAAACAATCAACAAATACATACATACAAAACACTAATGCAAAAACAAAAAAAACCAAGAGAGTCGATACAATAAATACATTTAAAGCGCAATGCCTCGAAGCGAGAGCATACAAATATCGTTTATCTATGTAAATAATTTAAAAATTAATTTATGCATACGTGAGATTTGTAAGGCATAACTTACCTTGCGTAAAACTTAAAAGCGTATACAACTATATACACTATACACATAATTTACATATGTACGTATGTATGTGTGCGACACGCCAGCTGTACTAAGCCCAAAAGGAAACAACAACAGAAAAAAAAAAACCCCAGTTTACAGCCTCCCTAATAAATAACAGTTGGACTTTTCTACATCATCAAATGCTCAGTTATATATTTCAATTGATTTAACAATTGATAATTTTATGAATGTATGTTTGTAGAAGAGTTATAAAAAATTTTTAAATACATATATTTAAATGTCTATAACACGTCTACAGTTTGATTTTTGCCACCTGCTGTAAGAACAGGTGTCATTTTAAAAGTAAACTCTCTCACTCTCTTTGTCGTCCCTTTACAAAAATTTGCTACGCTGAACACTTAACCTAGATACTGTTTATACATACATACATACAAACATTATTTACATTTGTTTTTGTTTTATTGATATACGTTTTGATTGCTCTAGTATTTGGCATTTAACCAACACAGTTTCTGATGAAATATCGATGAGCGGCCAATCGATCGTATCATTTGCAAGTGACACACACACACATACATATGCATTAAACAAACACGTACTGCACTGCAACCCACTCTCTTGCCTTTCTCTTCAAAAAGTTCACCTGTCTGCTCGCCTGGGCACTTCTTGAGGACGAACGAACGCAAAGTAAAATGAAATTATAAATAGATTGCTGTAAATGCGTGCCTAACAACATTATTTGGAAACTACTATCAACATATTAATGTATATGCATATAATTATGTGTTCTGGTTTGTAAGGTATGTACTTAATTTACATATGCATGTTATTTTTTTTTTGTATTCAACTTTTTACATTAAAATGTTCTATTTATGCATGTTACTAATGGTTGGTTGGTTGAATGGTATGTGTATGTAGGTTTAGGTGCGTTTGGTGGCTCTGGATGAAATTAGTTTTCTTTGATATTTGCTTTTCTTGTTTCGGTATTTGTTTGGGTAAATCTCAAAAATCAAATTTATTAATTACTATTTCATTTTGCAATACGACTTTTTCTTCTTCTTATTCAATGAAATTATCAAAACTATTTTGTTATTTCAAGCCTTGGAATTGACCTGGTACAAAAAAAAATTAAAGTGGAAAAAATGAGAGAAAAAATGCAGAAAAAAGCATTAATTAGTGAACATTTTTCTTTTCTTTTTTTTCGGTTGTATTTTTTATGTTGTTTGATTCGCATACGGATATGTGGGCGATTGGTAGGCGGCATGTTGAAATGAGAGACGAAACGGAAAGGAAAGAGAACGATAAAAAGGAAAGTTGTAGATGTCGAAAAGAATGTAGAAGAAACGTGTACGAAAAAGCACAACAGGCCCGGCACGCAAAAACCAAAAATGAATAAACACACAACCAAAAATATCTAAATCAAATAGTGTATGAAAACATTAATAAATATTTACAGAAAAATCAATACAATGAATGGATGATATACGTATGTATATGAAAAACACACACACAATTATTTTTTTGACGGTCTGGTGTTCGTAATTAGTTATAAGCGAAGCTGGATGACAATACGTTTATTTTTTTTTATTTATGTTGGACCATAGTATCGATGGTCGTGATTATATATTATATATAAAATTGCTTTTAATAAAAGTGTGCTAAACAATCCAATATGAAAATACTCTGCACGAAAAATAGTCAGCTGGGAAGGCTTACAAATAAAAGATATTCATTGATTAAAATTGGAAAGGTTTCTAACATGGATAGATCAAACTATCGAAGTTTTATAGCACGATTCCAGACTATCGTTAGTGTTTCAACAGTTTTGCTTACATAATTTGGATGTCCATCGAGTCGTTACTTAAGTGAATATCCGTTAACCAAACTGAACAACAACAAAACAATTAACTGAACACAACAGATAATTATTACACAAACAACATGGTTAACCACTTGTCAAGCACACACAAAGCTGCTGCTGCTGTTGTAGCTGTTACGTTTTGTTTTAGCTTCTTTTTTATGTGCTTTAGAGTACACTCACCTCGGCATTCTCCTCTTCCTCCTCCGCTTTGATGTCAGACGTTTCCATCAAGTTGTCATTGCTGGAGGCAGCTGCATTGTTGCCGCCAGCATTATTGATGTTATTGTTATTGTTGCTGACGCTGCCGCCAGCTCCCATCGCTGGATTCGCCAGTCGATCCACATATTTGCTAAACTTTTGCGCCTTTAACGCGTTTGGCTTTTCAACCTCCTCGGGCTCTGAATCAAGCAATTCGATAGTCACACGACAGTCAATTTTGTACTGGAATGGTTTAAACATAATAGTTAGCACAAAATTTGGATCAAAGGATTCTAGTTATAAGCACTATTGACATACAATGTACACTTTGAAGCAGTTCTCCTCGTTAAGTATGCTTTCCGCCTTGCGCTGATAGCCCATCTCCCGCTCAAAGCTTTTATGGGCATCGCGACAGTAGCCGCCAGTGCTGTTGCGTCTCTGTTCGCTGGCAAAGAGCTCCACACAATCGAGGGCAGCACGCTCTGTGACGCAATACTGAAGCTGTCGCACGGCATTCGAAACCACCTAGAAAAATTAACGAAATAAACATTCAGTTAGGTATTTAATAAATGTATATGGCAGAGTTGCTTGATTACTCACCTTATCGAGCGTAAAGGATATGTAGGCGTATATGCCAAACATTTCACGCATTGTGTCCTCAAAGGTATTTGAGTCCATATTGCCATCGAGCACATTCTTTAACATATCAAGAAACGTGGGATAATAGTCCTCCACTTGAACATCAGGTTTGGGCTTTAAACGCAATGCCGTTGCCGTACTTTCACGTCGATTCACACGGCAACGCTCCTCCTCGATGGCCAGCAGACGCGCTCGCTCATACATCACGTGCAATCGATCGCAGAGGATGGCATGCAAACGCAAAAATAGATACCAATTGTTGTTGGCATAGAACAGTGAATACGATTCGTCCTATTAATTGAAAAGAAAATCAAGTTAATAAAAAAGTTAAATACATAACACACTTTAAACAAACTAACCTCACGTTGGCCTTGCGCATGCGGTGGCAGCATGGGTGGATTTAAAAAGTGTTCCTGCTCCTGTTTAACGCTCACATCGATGCCGGTGGCAGCAGCTGCTTCTGATGTTGTTGCTATTGCTGCATCTTCGCTTCGCTTGGGACTGCTGATTGTCGGCGTATTATTGTTGTTATTATTATTATTTCTGTTGTTGTTACTATTTTTGGTTGTTGTTGGCGATGCCAGCTCCTCGCCTGTTTTGTGCACATCTGATTCGGGTTTATCTTTAACATCGCCGCCAACTGTTGCCGTTGCTGCTGCTGCAGCTGATGAGGTGGTAGGCGCTGTATCGTCAGCTTTTGCTGCTGTTGTTACTATTGCTGATGATACTGCTGATGTTGTTGTTGCTGCTGCAGCTGTGGTTGTTGTTGCTGCTATTGTTGATATTGTTGTTGCTGGCGGCAACCCTTTGGACAACTCATCCGATTCCTTTTTAATGGACGTCACAGTTGTCGCTGCTGCTGCATTAGCGGTGCCAACGCCGCTGGCACCAACGCTGCCACTACTGCTAGTGCTGCTTGCATTGCTTCGCGCCGGCGAGGCACCCTCGCATCCACTGATTTTGGGGGTGCGACTAATCGGCGAGTCCACGTCCATTTTAGTGTCATCTACCGAAAATTGAAAGGCTATAGAGAAATGCGTGCACAGTGGGGCAAAGAAACAGGAAATGTTTCCATTTTTTTTTTTTGTATGATGATCGGTGGTTTTTGTTGTTGTTGTTGGTGGTGGTGGTGGTGGTTTTGGTGGAGGTGGTACGATCGCCCATTTTGTCGATTGGGTTGGTTGGTTAGTTCATAATTATGCAATTCATGTTACAGTTACAGTTTTTAGATTACAAAATTAATTGTTGCAAATTGCAAATATACCAAAAATTATTGATTTCGTTTTTGTAAAAAGAAAGAAAGAAAACAAAAAACATTGACTAAGTTAAAAACAGATTTAAATAAACAAATGCGTGTTTTTTTTTCCTAGATTTTTAATATTTATACATTGAAAAGCTGGTTGGTTAGTAACTTGGTAAATTATATATTGAATTAGTAAAATGTGTTAAAAGCGTTATAATAAAACAAAATTTAAATAAATTTGAGCATAGATGACATCTACTAGATGCATTAAAAGTTCTACAAGACTACGACGTTTGATGAACTGTTTTTAAAGTTGCTTATTGTTATGCCAGTACTTTGAAAGTACGATAACTCCTCCTAAAGCAATTAAATTATGTGTTTGTATTGTGATAACTAATACTGTTCTTTGCAAGTTAAATTGAGTTAAACAGAGTTAAGTCTAATTGCATCTACAAGTTTTAATGACGAAAACTAGCTGTTCGTACAGGAAATTAACTAATATTGTTCTATAGATTTTTAAGCATAATCTATATAAATTAACTATGATTCATGTTAGGTGTGAAGACTAAGACTGAAGTTAAGTGAGTGTTTAGAATTTTGATTCTTACCGTCATCACGTTCATCATCGCTAAGCGGCTGTCTCGGCGCAAAGAATAAATCAGGCACAAATTGTCGTATGATCTGTTTGATTTTCTGTTTCTCCTGCTTTTGAATGCCCGTCTGACGTTTGACGTGATGAATTAGCAGATTGGCAGCATCGTCTAGTATAGTCTTGTCCTTGTATGGCAGCACCAGATGTGGACCAGACGGCTCCATGGGATCATCATCCTGTTCGTGACGCTCATCGTAGAGTGTTTCAATCTCATTAAAGAGACTCTTGGAGCGGAGGGCTTTCATATCGTTGGGTTTAAAATTGATTGCCTGATGATCCAACGATTTAAGATAATATTTCTCATTCTGTTCGCGCCATTGCTTGTTAAAGTTCTGCAATTGTAAAAAGAAATCATACATTTATAAGAATTTTCATTTGATTATTGTTATTTTTAAATAATTACCTTTTGAGCATCCCGCCACTCCTCCTCCTTGACCTTCAGCCGTTTAAGAACAATAGGCACAGCAACGGATGGATTCTTCTTCATGCCCTGAATTATCTCACCGGACTTGTCGCCATAAATGCGATGAATTGCGCGCTGATGAATTGTCTGGGATGTGCCACCCAAATGATCATCCAAATGATATTTAGCCAACTCTTCGGGCGACATGCGTGACATTTTCTTCTGAACATTCTCCAATACACGAATCGTTGCGCTATTAACTTCAATGACCAGATCCAATTCAAAACGCTCGTCTTCCGTTCTGTGAATATTCCTTTTGTTTAGAGCGTTTGGTTGATAGGTTAATTCATTAAAAACGAAAGCCAAAGAACAGAAACAATAACAAGAAAACATAATAGAAATTTAAACAGAATGAAGGATAATAAGAATGCATTTAGTGGTCGAGGGTGTCCAACTAGCAAGGATAGATGATACCAAGTACCCAATTCACAAGAAATATTCTATTGGCGGGAAGAAAGTTGGCTATCAAATATATAAGTCAACTCAATCTGCATTTACTATGCAAACGGCATTCAGATCAAAAAAGACCCAATTAGATTGATTTTAATAAGTTCGAGGCACATTAAAGGGAAATTAAATCGATAGGGCAAGAGAATGAGAGATGGATGAGTGCAGTTATTGTTGGAATCGAATAAAACTCACCTGTAGATGGTCTCCTCGAATTGTGTTTTACGCGAGGTAACAAATGTTGAATCCTCACTAGCCCACGTCGGGAACGAGACCCATTTATCGTTAAGCACCTCGCGGCACAAAGCTGTCCGTCCGCTGCATTTCTTCGGCACAGAGGATTGGGGCAAGGCGCAATAGGAAGCACCGAGACGCTTGCACAGTGAAAGGTCT
The DNA here is from genome assembly GCA_030179655.1 of Scaptomyza flava. Lineage (NCBI taxonomy): Eukaryota > Metazoa > Arthropoda > Insecta > Diptera > Drosophilidae > Scaptomyza > Scaptomyza flava. The sequence continues at coordinate 85,836,064 of JARNME010000404.1, read as the reverse complement.
ACGTCCTGTACATAATCCGTGCTCTGATGACTGCTCGCCCTCTCGCTGTTACTGCCGCCTTGACGCTGTGTTGCTGCCATTGGCATGCCATCGATAAGAATACCAGTTCCACCTGCACCACCCGCATGGCTGGCAGTGGGTGGACCCAGGAAGTCCGTGAACCAACGCAACAGATCTGGAAACTTCTTTAGGAACGGCGAGACCAAATCCAGCAGTTCCGTTTTAGAGACAACCTCCTGATTGAAGAGCGTTAGGCAGCGCAAGAAATTGTCATAAACTTCGGGATTGCGCAACGCCTTGCGCACCTTGTCAAAGAAGGCCGCATCCGATATGGTGCATTTGCGCGATGCCTCCGAAAAGCTAACATCCCGACAATATGGCTTGGGTCGTTTTGCCGGCGGCGGGCCGCCTAGACTACTGCCAGCAGCTACAGCAGCAGCACCAGCTACTGATGCAGCCGTCAGATCATCCACCGCCTGGCGTCGACCACTGGTCGAGTTGTGTGCATTGTGATGAGGATGCGGGTGTCCGGACAGCTGCTGTTGTTGCTGTACCTGCGCCTGTGTCACATAGCTGGCAATGTTTGGCGAGTTGCGATCCAACGAATTGTCATTAAGGTGATGCAAATGCTGTAGATTGGAGATGCCACCATAGCTTGGGGATTTCTTCTGTGACATATTCGTGTGCTGTGCCACAAACTTTTGTGCATGATGATTATTACGCTGATCGAGGACACCGGGAACACCGCCACGCAACCCACCCGTGTGAGTGGTCAGTAGATGGGGCGGAGGCAGTACAGGATGCCGTTGCTGCTGAAGGCCTTGTTGTGCGCCCAGGAATTCCTTATCAAAGATACTGCCACCAATAATATGATTCTGTGGTACGGCACACGACTTAATGCTGACGCTGGTATTGACCGCTGACAGATTACCAATGGCGGCAGCATGTGCATGTGCACTGCTGCTATCGATCTGCGAGAGTGTTGCCCCACTGCTCAGATGAAGCGGTGAGCCACTGTTGGGCACTGCTGACGGGGATGCCGATGACATGCTGATGTGCGCACCACCGCTCAATGTGGCTGTTGTGGTTGTTCGTTGCTGTTGTTGCTGCGCTTGTGGCTGCTTATTGTGATGATCGTTGTGCAATGCCGATTTGGTCATGTACTGTGCGGCGGCGGCAGCGGCAGCCGATGACTGATGATTGGTGGCATCTGGCAGAAATTGTCCAAACTCACGCAAAAGATCCTCATCTTGGCCAAACAGTTTAGCCACTTGCGTATAGACCTCCTGTTCGGTTAGCATTTTGCCTTGATTTAAGCTGCTGTTGGCGCTACCTTCCTTCATCACTTTTTGCTCCTTTTGATAGGCATGCAGTATCTCTAAAAACTTTTTATACTTAGCCGGCTGACTTTGGAAACGATTCTGCAAGTAATAGAAGGGAAAACAAATCAATTAGAACACGATGATATAATGTATAAATTGATGTGCTCTTACCTTGATTTTATTCACATAGGTTATGGCGTGATTGAATTCCACCGGTTGATTTTGTTGGCCCGTCGTCTCGCCAAGCAGTATGGACTGATGCGCCTGCTGGATGTGATGTAAATTGTGTTGCGCTGCTGCTGGACCAGTGTGTGGACTAAGTTCATTCAATGAGTTTGGCGTCGGTGGGCCAACGGAAATGCTGGATCCGACACCGGACGAGGACACAGGACCGGTGGGAGTTATTATTGCTCGCTGCTCGCCTCCACTACGATCCCGTGAATAATTCGTTGGCACAAATGACGAAACACCGACACCAACACCAACTAAGCCGGATGGTGGTGCGACTGTCGAGCTGCTTGTTACATGTACATGACCACCTCCCGGTGATTGGATAGCGGCTGCAGCTGCTGCCGCTGCTGTTGGTTGCAATGCGTGTATGGTTGTTTGGGTGAGCGAGGCTCCGCCGTGCGTCATCAAATTGACGGCGCCAGCCGTTTGAATCTGTGCCACAGCCGCAGCGGCCGCGGCAGCAGCTGCACCCGCAGGGCCCCCGGGACCCTGGACCTGCGTCAGCGGCTTGAGCGTTGTGTGCGCGTTAACTCCGCTTGCCAGCGGACTGTTGCCTGCAGCGGTTATCATATGCACTGTTCCAGTGCTGCTGGGTGCTCCGGGTGGCGATGGCATTGAGACAACCGGCACAGAGCAACCAAGTGCATCGGAATGAATTTCAATCTTATAGCCAGGCGGAAGAAACATATTGAAGCCATAGATGAGTTCTGTGTGACCCTTGAAGAGCGTAGAGACACGCTCAATGACGCCCGGTGTGTCGATGCAGTGCGACTTGAACTCCTTCATGATGTCCAGAAAATTATTGTAGATCTGCGGCTGATCGGCATACTGGTATTTGACCTGGTCCAGATAGCTGAGCGCATCTTCGACTTTAAGACGCGGTTGAGCGGTTCCACCGCCGCCGCCAGCACCACCAGCGGCTGACTGTCCCTGCGGTGGCGTACTGCTGCCGGCTGCAGCTACAGCTGCAGCTGCTGCTGCACTGCCTGGTCCGTTGGGCGGCGTTTGTTGTTGTTGTTGTGCTGACGGTTGTTGCGTTTGCTGTGCTGTTGTTGTCAAACTACTGGCATTTGTTTGGGTGCCGCTTATGGTGCGTTGACGTATAGTGCCTGTCTGACAGCTACTAGATACTGTTTGGGAGCCACCTCCAGCTCCTGCCGCAACTACCGGGCCACCGGTGACATGAATTTGTACCGCATTCCCATCGGCAGTGCTAGTTTTAAGCGTGCCGCCCGCCTGTATGGAAGCAACGCTATAAGCTATTTTGAAGAGCAAAGAGAAATATAAAAATTAGGAATTCTGAGTGGATCTGTTATCACAACACGACTTACATGTGGTATACTGCAAGGTTTGTGTGCCTGCGCTGCCTGTGGAGACAACAACACCACCAACGACGGTGCCTCCAACAGAACCTGTAGCATTTGTTTGGGTGCTGGCGCTATCAACAATGCTGCTCGTTGTTTTAAGATTCGTTGCGGTCGGCGTTGTGGATGGCAAATAGGCAATTGTCTGTGCACCACCGTGCTGTGGCGTCAATATGCGATGGTGTATGGAACCAATGCCACTTATTGTGGCACTATGTGCATTGGGCACCACTGTGCCAATAGTTACACTTCCAGCTGTGTTAACTCCCACGCTGGTTGTTCCACTATTAGCACCGGCTACTCCTCCGACAACACCGCCTCCTGGCCCTGGGACAGGACGTGTGCCAAATTGGACTTCATCGATACGCGTGCGTTTCATCATGCTTGGATTGTGGATGAAATAATAATCTGCTGCTGCTCCTGCTGTTATTATTATTGTTGTTATGGTTTTGCTTGCCGTGTGCTCTGTTCACCTAAATTCGATTTGAAATATGGGTGTTGAACTCCTCCGTCGGGTGGGGGGAGTGTAGCTCTCTAGGAGCGAATATAGTATGCAACGACAAACGGTCGTGGTCGTAACTGGTAACTGTTAATTAAACTCAAACTCGAACCGGACTGCAGCACTTGCTCTGCTCTTCGTGTATACAACATATGTTGTTTCTTTTGTTGCTGTTGTTGTCTATGCATTTGGATATGGACGCGCCGGTCCGCGTTTAGCGGCAGGCAGCAAATATATGCTCAAAGCTTCTTCCAACTCAATTTATTCAGTGTACTTAGCGCCGTCTTTAGCGCTGCCACGTCGCTGTTGCGTTTTCTCACAGCAATCACTGCAAGCAAAAAGTAAAAGAGGAAATGAAAAAATTAAATTAGCGTGAAATAAGAATTCCCACACACAATTCAAATAAACGCAGGTTTGTATATAAATAAGCAACTGCCGGAGGCTATCGTTCCTACTTTGGCTTTTCCAACAACCAAACGCTGGTCGGAAAACATACTGTGTCTTAAAAACACCCAATAATTAAACAAATTAAACTCAATTTCAAGAAAGCTCAATAATAACTGCTGCTTAATTCCAACTATCAAAAATTGTCTACCGACTGACTGCCGATATAAATTTGGCATCTCAAAAGAACTTCGACTTCCGATCGCTATTGCTGTCGCTTTTCTTTCGAGAGAATTTTCGAGTAGACTGCTTAAGTTCTTGGATTGGTAAGACAACTATTTATATTTAATATTTAATTTTAAACGTTTATACATTCCAACGAAATAAAAAATTATTCGACGACAAAATCTTCTCTAAATCTACACATACACAAAAGCTAAACTATGTATGCGTACGTACGAGAGTAGTGAAAATTTATTTCTTTGTGTCCGCAGTCGGAAACAACAACTAAAATAAAGCAAGCAACAGCAGCAGCCAACCGAACTGAGGGCTGAGAGCAGAGCGCGCATCAGATCAGAGAGTCATCAGTTGTGTGTATGTGCGTGTATTGTCGGTTTGTCCGTGTATGTAAGCGCAACCGGAATTGGGCGCGCGCGCTTTGTTGTTGTTAACGGGTACAGTAAAAACTGGCAAGGGAGGGCAGCAACCAAGAGAGTGGCTGTGAGCTTTTTTTTTACGACCCATGCACGATGACGACGTCAGCTTGCATAAAATTTTCAGCGCACACATGAGTAGAGAGCGAGGTGGGGGCTGAGCTCTTGGAAAGGGGTGCTGACTGCACAGGGTGTTTGCCTGTATCTAAACTATTTACAAGAAGCAGGCCGCACAGCAGCCGCCACAGAATGAGTACATAGAATTTTAATAGTGGTGGTAAGGCGGCTGATTCTCTCCTTGCTTTCCTCCATTCTTTCAATTCTGCTGCAGTAGTATGCAAGAGAGAACACTATGGAAAAAGAGAGACGAGAGCAAGAGCGCGGGATAGAGAGCAAGAGGGCTGAATATTTGTTTTGTGGCGCAGTTAGGATATTTTCAAATGTATTTTTTTAATGTTGTCTCAACAACAGCAACAACTATAAACAAGTATTTGGCGGGCGCTCAGTAGTGGCAGCAACGAGTACAACTATAAAGAACGAGAAGCATGCCATTTGTGCTCCCCAGTGTGTGCGTTTTCGTGACGTTAAAATGTAAATATAACTTGAATTTAAAAGTGATTGTATGTGTGTGTACATTTGTATGTCTGTATAATCACATGTATGTATGCTGGCGTGAGGCAAACAAAAAGGAAAGAGCATGACAATACTTATCATATGTAACTCATTCTAGCCTAGGTATTGGCCATATATTTTTCAATTTAACTATGAACACACGCATATAAACAACACAATAAGTTACAGTAATTTGCATTTGAAAACTGTACCGCGGGCAGACTTTGGCTATCAAATGAGAATGAGAGGGAATAATCCTTCAAGTGTTATGGCCAAATGCAAAAACAAGTTGAAACGTTTATCGCGGCACAAGCTCTCCTACTCTCTTTGGAATTACTGTGTGTGGCCTTTTGTTGTTATTGCTCTGTTGTGCTGCTGTTTGTGTAGCTTGGAGCACCGCGGCAGCCATTCTTCACACACACATACACACACACACAAACACACTTACAATTCTGTTTGCCTGTGTCAGTCGCTCTCGGTGAGCGCTATTCGTTTCTCGAACAAAATTGGGGCGTTCGTTGTAGTTGTTGTTTATGTACGTGTATACGAAGGAGACATGTGGGCAAATTTTTCCCTCCATTTTTTATTTTATTTTATTCATCATAGCTGTATTACGTGCACACGGCTATTATCTTATCTGTTTTGTTATGTATACACACCAGAGAATAACGCAAATGTACGCAAAAATGCAAAAATGTTAGCTTTGACGGTAACTTCTTATTATTTTTTTTTGTGTAGTTATAGTTATATTTTCGTTTTTGCACTCGCACTTTAACTCATTGTGGACTGGGGTACCACTCTAAATGCTATTAATAAATTTTGCAAATACATAAAACATATGGATGTGTATTATGTACATATGTATGCATGTATTTTTTATACTATAAGACGTTTTGAGTAAGACAAAATAGAACAAATTAAGAACAACAAACCTGAAGGTTCATATGCAAAAATATTTAAGTACATAAGTACTGAAGAAAACATTTCGAGTTAAAAAAAAACATACAACAACAATCAGAAGGTAGACTGGTAAATTCAAGCTCATAGCCCAAGCAGCCTAGCCAAATAGTCAAGAGCGAATATTCTCTCATTGAACACACAAACGCAAGCATTTGTAATGCAAACGAGAGAGAAAGATACGTTGGCGCTTGCTCTTGGAGCCGCTGGCCAAGCCAGCTGCCACTGAGTTATTCTGTGTTGGGAGCCCAATTATATACATATAGGTATGAAAGCATACACACATATGCATAAAAATATATATACAGCCATACATGCGAATGGCGCATCAAAGCAAAAGTCGAGATAAGCGCACGAACTGAGAACAGACGGACGAATGAACGAACGAAAATAAAACGACACTACGTTGAAAAAATACAGTCAGTTCACAAGCAATCCAAAAGCAATGTTAAAAACTTGTGTATGTGTACACGCGTGTTTGTAGCTGTGTGAGTGAGTGTGTTTGAGTGCGAGCAGCCCGACGACTTTTTGTCTGTGCGCTTTATACGTATGTATGCATGTCTTTTGTGCATGTCGTTTGTGTGTGCGTGTTTGTGTGCCGTCGTCGTATATAAACCAATTGAAATTGACCTAACCTAAAAATTTTGTATTTTTCACAAGTTTTTGGTTTGAACAAGTACGCAGATGGTATTAATTATCATATAACTAAACTGATTCAATACATTAAAACAGCATTTCAGTCGATTTTCTTATATACTTTTCAACCCGCGAAGGAAACTTACATCAGAAATGGTGCACTTATGTATGTATTCAAAAAGTGTATGTATAAAAATATACATACATAAGTATTTACTATAAACCGTTGGCTTGTTAGTAAAAACTTTCACGTTTTACGCAGTGTTTTGCACTAGCATTTATTTTACACTGTACAACTTTTCACCTTTTTCTACTTTAGTACATGGATTTTGTGCTGTATGTATGTATGTATTGGAGCAGTTTTTCACAACTATTATGTACGCCTCAGCTTCAGCTTTAGCTTATTTAAAATGCTACGCGACAAACGGATGTGATTTCAAAAACTGTACACTATTTAATTTAAATTCACTTTTTAACAATTTTCCTCCCAGTGAATTTCTACAGATATTCACAAAAATTTGGCGAGGAAACGTTTTCGTACGTCTTAACGCCGCCGCAAACATTTTCGATTAAACGACGACCCGTGTGAGCAAAGAAACAAAAGAGCGCGAAATGCGGAGAGAGACAAACCAATGCGAGAGACCGACACACAGAGCGCCAGTAACAGAAACGGGTGGATGAGAGGGAGAGAAATGCGCGCGCAGTGTTGCTTTGGAATTCTTCATTTTCATTTTTGTGGCTGTTATTGCTATTGCTACAATGGAAACGGACAAGCAGCATATCAAAAACAGGGAGGCAACGAATCGCAACATCAAGCCTCTTCGAACGAGCATAAGAAAAATGGGGAAAATGCTGCTATGAGTATTAAAGTAAATATATGTTTATGCATGTATGTACATATATAATATGTGGTACATATGTACATACAAGCAAATGTATTTGTTCGTAGCCAGTCTTGTTGCTGAGCGTAAAAATTGCAGTCTGTGTGGCAGAAAACATTTCGTGGAAACGGCCGAGTGGATGGAGGTGTGCAAAAATAAAGCACTCCGTATTCGAGAGTCAGAGATGTTCGACAAAGGCGCACAGAGGGTGTAGGGCATAATTCAACAAGAGTTAAATTACTAAAAATCGGCATGTGTTATTTATTATATACATTAATGTTAAATCGAAAAAATTGATGGAAGAATTCAAGCAATGTGTAGAAAAATGGCTTAAACATAAAGCTTACGTAAGTGCAAAAAACACATCAGTTACATATGGTGTGACTGAGTGAGCTTGACTGTTTAATGAACGGCAACAGGGTGCTTTTAGCGATTGGTATGACGTGCAAAGTCAACTGACGGCAACAACGTGTCAACTTAACCTCAAACACCCTGTACAGCCCCAGCGAGAGGCCGCAAGAGAGCGATGAAAACACCCACTCAGACAATGACAACGATACAGGCCACACTCACGAGTTTGAGCAACACCGATATTGCAGCACATAATGAAATCGACAAAACTGAAAATCAGAAACCAAACAGACGAGTAGCTGGCTACAACACTGCCACGGTTACACTTTACGGCGAGGTACACACTTTGCCTCACCTCACCTTACACTTGACTCACGCACACACACACACACATGCGGTTATATACATTTGTGTATATTCTCTGCAAGTGGTGGTGAAATGGTAGTTTTTGCTGCTGTCAAAACGGAAACGAGAAGAAGCACAAAGCCAGAGACACACAGCGGGCATAGAAAGCAGCAACCAGACAGTTCGAGCACAAGGTAAAAAAAAGTGGATGCAAGTTGCGGCGATGCCAAAGCCATCTCACCATGGCAATGGCGGAGACACATGCATGGATACACATTACATGAATGTATTGAAGAGCATTGGTCTTTCTTCTCTCTGCAATGGTCAAACACATGTTGGAATTTGATCGGCCACGCGAGAAAGAGCAACAAAACTTTGAATGGGTCTGGTCTGGCTGCAGCCGTAGCAGCAGAGAAGCGTTAATACAAATCTGTATACTTGCGAATTCTGCGCTCATGGTGGTGGAAATGAAAACCTTGCAATTATCGATTTATTTTTCATGCGCTCAATGCAGCTGCTTCTATTGCAGCAATGCACTGCACAGCGAGGGAGGTATGAGAGCATTAGAAAGAAGAATGAAGGCAGTCCAAAATTTGAGAGACTGTCACCTGACAGTTGTAGGAGCAGCAGAGGCAGAAGCACTCCGTTAGCCGATAGTTATTGCAAATAGACTGAACATAATTTTGGAGACACACATATGACGGCTGCTAAAGTTCAAAGTTCACGAGCCGGCGCCTGTGCAGTTGCTGTTGCAGTTCCAGTTCTGGACAACTAACGCCTACAACGCTGCTCCCCACACATAACACCCACACCAGCGAAGCAAGTGCAAGAGGGACGACCACATTTTGGTGAAAAGTGTGTGTTTGTTTGTGTTCTGAAATTCTGCTAACCGCTTTCCAGGGACCGTTAGATGTGCAGTGGAAGGAATGCAAGTTTGTTTTGCTTAACATTTGTATGTGCGAATTGTTTAATCAGATGGTCTTACTTGTATTTATACTAATTGGAGTACAATAATTTCAGATTGCCCCCATGTGCTATTTACTGTTGCGCAACAGTTAAAGGAAACATACATAAAAACATATGTATTTAAATATGAGTAGCCAAACAACAACAACAACAGCAGCGGCAGCAATTTCTTCAATCTGATATAGATGCAGTATTACAATTTTTAAACACCAACAAAAAGTGTATATTTTGCTGTGTAGCTGATTTAAGACAATGTCGACTTCCGTACATTTGTTGTTAGTCTCTAATATCAAAATATTAGCTTACACAGTTACGTGCTTAATCAGCAAAAGCTTCTACTCAAAATGTGTATTTAAAAATAAAAAATTGTTAATATACAATGTACGACAAAATATACAAGAGCAGCTTATATGTATGTGTATATAAAAGACTGCATAGTTTTATAGTATTTATTTTCAAATCAAATTAGATTAACACAGAACGTGGTTCAAGATTTGATTGTTGGCCCTAAGCTACAAAACACTGTGCAATTTGTACAAATCATTTGAAAGAGGCGCTTCCAAAGTGCAAGTACATATTCTTTATTATATTTACATAAAAGGCGACATTAAATACAACAGTATAAAATAAAACACATGAGTAACAAGAAACCAAGTGCGCAATGCCCATTGTTATAAACCAAAATATATTCAGAAATTAAATTTATTTTTATAATGAACAAAAATCAATGCGTTACATATTTGGTGACAAATTTAGAATGCCCCAAGACAAGGTACATTAGCAAAGAGCGATCGTATGTAACTATAACTGGTTTTTCAAGTTTTCACGTCATTTTGGTAAATGTGTAAAAAAAAAAAAATCAAAAGCCAAAAGATTCAGCAAATCCCAAACCAAACCAGGCTTAGCTGCTAAGAAGAGCAAAAAAAGAAGAGCAAAATTCATGTCAATGAGGGTGTTAATAAAGAATTTGCTTTAAGCCCAAAAGACAAATTTTGCAAATACCTAAAACTAATGCTGTTTTAACCGGCTTATGATCACAGATACAACAAAGTTCTTCCATTCCTGTAATTAAAAACAAATTGTTTTCCTAATCTAGCTACAATTATAAATTAAAAAAAAAGAAAAAAAGATAACCATTAAAAGGTGAGCGGAGAATATAAAATGCTGACATTGTATTTTGAAAAGAAAAAAAAAATGTATTTCTCTTTCAGTATTTATGTGGGAGAGAGCGAGCCCGTCTGCTCGCTCAAAAAGGCACACACACTCGTACATATACGTTTTCATTTATCGGTGTGCGATTGCAACCGTGTGTTTGTATAAATGAAATGCGTCATTGTTGTTGGTCTTTTCAATAACTTTATTTTTACAGCAATATATTGTGTATTACGTTTTATTTGATATATTTATATCAAATAATATAGAAGCAGTTCAAAATGTCGACGTTCACAATATTTGAAGGCACATATGCAAACAAACACACACACACACACAGGGCAATCGCATTGCGATAATTTCGCGTATACGTAGACAAGGCACAGGCAGTCAGCCACCTTTGGTGCATACATATACTCCATGCAATTAATTAGTTATTAATTAATGAACAACACTTGTAAAGAGTTTTCTTTTAGCTTGAGAAGCCTGTTTCACATAGCGTTATCGTTGAGCGTAATCAATTGAAAAATTGAGGTTATGTACAAATTACTGGCACACACACACGCGCGAGCACAACACGCTCATACATATGTATATAAATATGTATTTATATGCAAACATATATAGGAACAATGGGCGCGCATTTTTATTTATATGTATAATGCAGCATCATATTAAAATTTAGATTGCATTTCACATACCTGGTTGAACTTCGATTTGCGGCTCACAAAAAATGCCACAAGGTAAAAATATTTCAATTGTGTCTTTCACTTCAGCCAACAACTGGTCACGTTCGCGTTTTTGCAATGAACTTTTATTAAAATTTTTTGCTTTGGCTGGGGAGAAAAGCGCGTGAGCCTCTGCTTCTTAAATTTGCAAAATATACACAAGCACACACGCACAAATACACATTTACACACACACACACATAAGTATATATGTACATATATGTTGCATGCACTTTAAATCGATTTTATGCTGCTGCTCCTTTTGCTGACAAAGCTCCAACGCCTACAAACTTTTAGAATGCTCTGCACTTAAAAGGCGCCACCACTAAACTACGCTTCCTTATAAACTTCACATATGTATATCATATGTACGTATGACTGGAGCATCGCTGCGTGGCTGTTTCTATGTTTGTTTTTATTTCCAACCATTCACATTTCGATGATTTACTTTATTGTGAGGGCTTCCTTTTGTATATGCTGCGCGCAAGAATGCGTTGCACAAATTTATGTTGTTGACTTGGATTAAATTTAATTAGTCGCACTACGGAGATGTGACCAGCAAGTTGCAGACGCGCGATGAGCACAATCGATAATAATTTCTTCACGTTGCTCTGCATCGTACCACCACCACAATTTGTTGAGCTGCCGATGTGGCGGCAAAGTTTAGTGTTGTGTTGTTTAACCTTAAAGCTTGTTATCGATCTATCGATTATTGTATACTTATTTGCTTTCAACGCGCTGTTTAATATAGCTTACACTTTAAAAGACGGCGTAAATGACAATAAAATAGCCGCTGAATTATATGCTAGTACACTCATATACAGTTGCCATAACTTTCTGCTTCCTCGCCTATGATACGTGAGTTTACGTTCCCATTTGGATTTTAGCAATGCCATTTGAATTTAAAGCAGCTCGAAATGTTTAGCAACATGTGCCCAACGTGCTCAATGTTGAGCAACAATTTACTCTCCGTTTACTCACACTGTTCACATACTATCGGTAGAGTGAGATTTCAACTCTGTCGTGTCCGATATTATATTTGTTAAAATCAAATATATTTGTCGTTGACCAGCAACTGGTAAGTCAACATTATTACAATTGAAGTGTACATTTCAATAGTTTTTTATTAAATAGCCTTGATAGTGCTATAATAATAGCAAACGACGCAGCTAAAGTTTGCCACTGCCGATTTAAAGCAAATAATTTTGTGCGCTGTTATTAACAGCTCAGCTAAATGTAAAGTTAACCGTGCTTCTGTTACCAATTAATCGCACATTCGTGCTGGTAGCAGCGAACGAGAAAGACGCGTTTTGGGTGCGTTCGAATTTGTATAAGAGTGTGTGTTGGTGTTAAAACTTAAGAAGTGCAGCTGTCGCTTGAAACAAATAAAAACCGCATCGCTTACGCCAATAAAGTAATCCAATTGCAACTAACAAGCATTCAAGTGCATGCAAAGCGTAAATAGTGACCAAAAGCTTTAAAAAAAAAACTCGGCGCTGATAGCAACAAATACAAAAAATGCATGTAACAAAATTTAACGCCCAAAAGCCGCCGGCCAGCCGACGCCGTTGACGCCGCAGCCGCTGTCGATTGCTGCTGATGAAACAAATGAAATATTATCTGTACATATGTGCATTTAAGTGTGAATTGGGTTGAAATTTCCAAAACTCGGTGCTGACACAGTGAAACGGGAGCATAAATATATGAAAATATTAACAAATTTATACGAAACAGAAAATCAAAAACGAAACGAAAACTGCGCTCTACCTACGTGTATGTGTGTTAAAGTGTGCATGAGAATGGATGTGTGTGTGCAGAACAAGCAATACAAAAAGAAGGAACGATGGCCGTATTGGCAGCAGCAGCAGCCGCATTTTGCTGACGTACCTGCTTCGCAATTAGAGTAACCATAACCGAAAATCAAGGCAAATGTTGCGGCTTAATAAATGCAAACTGGTTACTTTAATTGCCAAACAGCTACGTAATGCTATTTTCCGCTGAATGCCGTCGCTGCTCATCTACGATGTTTGAATATGTCTGCTGCTGCTGCTGGGAGAGAGTGCACAGATAGGGAGAGAGAGTAATAAGAGAGAGTGAGAGAGAACGCGAGCCGCTGGCTTAAGAAAATGTATGGCCATATTTGTTTCTTGTCGGTTCCCTTTCGAAACTATGTTCTGCTGCTGCCGCCGTTCTCGCAGTCTGCCTTTTGTTGCCGCATTTCTTAGATAAAAAAAAAACGGCGAACGCTTTTTAAGATAAAAATGTGCCGCAAAAATGTATCTTGACGCTTGAAATTTTCTCTGTGTGTGTGTGTGTGCGAGTGTTTGTTTACAATGCGTTGGCAATTTGCATTGTGTGTGTGTGTAGTGCGTGACATGTGCTAAAAAGAAAATATATACAAATTATTAATGTGCATATAATTTGCTTTGCAATTCAACAGAAAAATATTAAAAAAATCTGCATCTGCAAACAAAAGCAAACCACGAAACAAACCTCAATAGCCCACAACGAAACGATAAATAAAGATACTCGAAACGCAGAGAAAGAATAACAAAAGACAACAAAAATGTCAGAAGAAGTCGATCGCAACGACCCCGAGCTGAAATATCTCTCCGTGGAGCGCAATCAATTCAACGATCCGGCCACACAGGCCGAATGGACACAGAAACGTCTAGTCTGGGTGCCTCACGAGAATCAGGTAAACAAAAATATTTCATATTTACTACATACATACATACATACATGCATGCATACGTAAGGAAATTCCTTTATTAGACTTGCCACTTAAGTGTGTCTTAACCAACACTGCTTATAAGTTCCACAAAAGGAACACATTCCACACCCCAATTTTCTCATTTGTTTACGTACTCGCATTCTGTTTTTCTTTTTGTTTTTGGGCGCTGTCATGCTCCTTGCACTCTGGCTTTCACCCGGCCGCGCAGAAGTCGTCGCCAAACGACCTGAAAAACCTGTAGAGCGCCTCGTTGTGTTGCGTTGCGCAGGCGTTGGCCGCGCTACGTTCTTCTTCTTGTTATAACTCTTGCTGCTGTTGTTGCTGGGCGCGAGTTTGACCAGTTTTTTTGTTCTTGTTGTTGTTTGTTGGCTTGTAATTTTTATCTTATATATGTATGTATATGTAAAATACACTTGCAATGGATACTTTGCGCTTTTTCATTGAGTTGACAAAGCTAAGATTATTAATATAAGCTCAGAAGAAGAAACTCTTATATTGCAGGGGTAGTTTTCTCTTATATAAATTTTATTTTATGCTGCTGTTGTTTAGTAACATTTAAAGATAATTTAAAGTTCGTTTTTATAGTTGATATTTATATTAAAAATATATTTTAAGCCGATTAAGAGATAGGTTTGAACACACAATTTTGCTGAGCTGTACCTTTTGAACCTCGTCGTAAATGGAACTGGAATGGTCTGTGTTGGAATTTTCCAACTCCGCTCACTGCATACATTTCTATCTCACTGGTTTGCGTGTGCATTTATCGCATTTTTGAGTGCACACTCATCGCTTATGAATCATGCAACTCTTGGGCACTTCTTTTTTTTTTTGTCGTTAGTTTTGCGATAAAATTGAATAAACATCCGCTGAAGAAATCACACGTTGTGTTGTTGTTGTTGTTTTTTTTTATTGTTTTCAATTTGAATCACAGCAGCTACAAATACATTCATTCATGGGCAATATATGCATGAAAAAAACCTAAACTTTAGCTCTCATTTGGCCTGTTGACTGTTTCATTTAATATAGTTAGTCGCTCAATTTACAATTTGTCAATATGTATTTTCAATTTGCATGCAAAGTGAATCATCAATGCGATAGGCAGCTAGAGAAAGAAAGCAATAGAGCGAAGAGTCGGAGGGACAGAGGCAATTTACATTCGTGATAACAGCGACAGAAAAAAATAAACATGTTTTAATCTGTCATAAATACAATTCACGATAGATCTGTGTGTATATGTATGTGTGCATGCGATAACGAAGTCGATAACGATGAACGCTAACGGTTTTTTATTTGTCATCTTTTGCATTGTTATGCTAAAATTAACAACACTCATTCACAGAAACGTATTTTGTTAATCAAATGTCATTCAACCTGCAGTTTTTTTTGTATTATTATTTATAAGCCAATCTTAGAAAATTAGCAGCCTGCCTTATGAATATATTTATACAATTTTAGGTGACTTTCAGACTTTATACTACCCAGAGATAAAACTGTTCCAACAATGAAAACTGGGAGCAACTAACTTCTGTGACTTTGCCACAAATAAACAAGACAAAATTCTTTTGTTGCATATGCTTAACTGCCAGATGCCCTATATATTTATTGGAAGTTATGCCTGCATTCACTCTGTTAACTGAAAAAAACATCAACCATCTGCTTTGTTTATCTTAAGCTAACCACCAACTAGCTAGTAGTTTATAAGCAATTTAATGGCTGTAGGGTATTAAAATAATAGCAATTGAAATAACAACAACTTGTCGCATGTTTTGGTAATTACGCGTTTACTTACAAAAGCCATATTTGCTTTTGGGCCAAAAGGAATTTCAAGCGCACACACAGATAAAGCCACATACACAAAAGGCAACAAAAATAAAGCATAAAAGAAGTGAAGAAAAAAAAAGGCACGACTTTTGCGACTGACGATTGTCATGAGTTGTCAGGCCGACAGACCGACAGACAGACAGATAATGTAAAGAAATTTGCATATGGCACAAACTGTTGCGCCGCTGGAATGTCCAACACACACACAGACACAAACATATACACAGCTGCTTAGCTTTAGCTACAGTTACACTTTATTTCTTGGCAAAAAAGGGTATTTCGGAATTGTGTCAACACATTTTGTGCACTCATTTTGTTGTCTTTCCCATACAAACAGTAAAAAAACACACAATCCAACAACTGTTCAAACTTTGCGCAATGTAAGAAAGAAAAAAAAGAAAATTAAAAACAAAAACAGCTAAATATCTTATAGATACACATATAAACCACACACTTACGGTTTATATTGTTGTTGTTTGTTTGCATAGTTGTGTGTATCTATGAAAACAATTGAACAATGGGCGCCATTGTGCGTGTGCATAAACAGTTAAACAGTTCAAGCTTAACTCAACTTAAGGTTGTGCTACTAAACTATTAAACTTGCATTTAGAACATATAAAACTGAAATTAATATTTTAGAGTGGAGAATTGACAAAATTTGTATATTGAGGGAAAATTTTTTATCTATTACTCATCCCCCCTACATCCACCTACAAATCGATGTTAACACTTTAAACCACAAACCAGAAAAAAAAAAACTGTGATTGGTGAGAGAAGAGAGAGAGAGAGTCATTCAATGTATGGTAGACATAAGAAGAATAAAAACAACAACATAGCATACAACTACACCCACACTTATTCATAACCGTGTTGTTGATAAGTATTAAACGACCGCAGCTATGGAACCTTGCGGGTTATTCTCTGTTTCTGTGTCGCTCTTGTTGTGGTGCTTGTTGTTTGTGATACAAATGTCTCTTCTTTACCGCTAATGACAAACGTAGCCGAAGCATTCAAGATTCGGCTCTCGTCCGGTTTACGGTCAACGAACCTGCGGCTCTCATATCTCTAATTTTCTCTCAATTACTCACCCGAAATACATGTGTGTTTGTATATATTGATATAGTATGTGCGTGCTTATGTATATTCCATGCAGTGTTGCCAGGTTTTGAGCGCCCGCATAAGCAAGATTCTGGGGAAAAAATAAGCTAGAACAAGCTAAAAAGTAAGCTATATCCAAATGCAAGAAAAAAAAGCTTGTAATTCCCAACTGGTTTATGTTATAACCTATTGCCCATATAGCCTATAACCCAGACAAATGCCACGGACCATTGGCTGAATTCATCAGTAGTTGCTTTGCCCAATAACAGTTATCAAGAGCAGCAAATCTATTGATAGTTACCGAAAGTATTTCTTACCACCTGCCCTCCGCCTACCCACCCCCCCCCCCCCACTTCTCCCTCCCTCCCCCTACCCTCAGGTCTGGTGAGGCGCTTGTAAACTACTTTATTTTCCTTCAATAAGACGGTAATGTGTTTGCTTCAAAACTTTTACTTATGTTTGGGCTTGTAATTCCCAACTGGTTTAAGTCATAACCCATACCTTACCCAGACAAAAGCCTTGGACCATTGGCTGTGTTCAGCAGTAGTTGCTCTGCCCAAGTGAAGTTATCAAGAGCAGTTATCGATCGTATTTCTTACTACCTGCCCTCCCCATTCCCCCTCCCCCTCTTCCCCTCCCCCACCCCTTCCCACTACCTTCAGGTCTGGTGAGGCGCTTGTAAACTACTTTATTTTCGTTCAATAAGACTGTAATGTGTTTGCTTCAAACATTTACTTATGTTTGGGCTTGTAATTCCCAACTGGTTTAGGCTGTAGCACATACCTAACCCAGGCCTCGGACCATTGCCTCTGCCCAACATAAGTTTACAAGCGCAGTTGTCGATCGTGTTTCTTTCCCCTCTTCACCCTTTCCCCTCTTCACCCTCCCCCCTCTTCACCCTCCCCCCTCTCCACCCTCCCCCCTCTTGCCCTCTTCACCCTCCCCCTCTTCACCCTCCCCCTCTTCACCCTCCCCCTCTTCACCCATTCCCCTCTTCACCCTCCCCCTCTTCCCCCTTCACCCCTTCACCTCATCCCCTTACCCCCTTTCCCCCTTCATATAAGTATTTATCGTGTGTTTTAATTTTACTATAATGTGGCCAGTTGTAGGTGTGAAAATAATTAAAAATAACATTCTGATCTCTCAATCTGTGATTTTAATTCATCAATGTTAGATATATATTGAAATATTTTTATAAATTCATATAAATTTTATTGGGCTTGCAGCATATTGCCAACTGCAGAAATTTTTATAGTTTTTAGTGTTTCAAAGTTATTGGGAAGTCTGAAATTAAAAAGAAGAATATAATATGTATTGTAATAATCAAATCAATTTCAGCTTATTCTTACCTTTCTCAAAGTTGATGCATCTTGAATAAAAGACACATGTAGCGCGGAATAATTGTTTTTAAATTATTTTAGGCATTTTTGCAACATTGAGTTCTTTTCACTTTTCACTTCTCAATTCCAAATTGAAAAAATCGCGCATGCATCAGCCCACATATCGATGACACTATCGATTAGAATAAAATCAAATTCATATTGATTAACAAGCTCCGATATTTAAGCTGTGGAACACTTTAAATTTATGAAATATTTCTTTCAAGTCACGAATATAATTTAATGCTAGAATACGCTATATCAATTTTAAAAAATGCTAGATTTATGGCTATAAGCTATTTGCAAATTTTATAAGCTATTTCATTTTCAAATATGCTAGATCTAGCCTAAAATAAGCTAACCTGGCAACACTGATTCCATGCATATGCGTTGATCGATTAAACGAAAAGAAAGAAATATACAAATACAAATACAAAATACAAATTATTATGGCCGGTCAGCTTGAACTTTGTATGTTGTTTACAAAGAGAGAGAGAGAGAGTGAGAACGAGAAGCAGAGTAAGAGCAAACTTGAGTCCACGATCTTCATAACCGATCACTGAGCCGCAACAGCTTTTAAGTATGTGTGGGAGCGAGATATGAAAAACAAACTAATTGTGTTGGAATGCTGCATGAGAACCCTTTCCAGTGCCCTAAACCC
Organism: Scaptomyza flava; assembly: GCA_030179655.1. Lineage (NCBI taxonomy): Eukaryota > Metazoa > Arthropoda > Insecta > Diptera > Drosophilidae > Scaptomyza > Scaptomyza flava. The sequence continues at coordinate 85,817,290 of JARNME010000404.1, read as the reverse complement.
TAAAGGGTCTTATAATTTTAACATCAAATTTGTAGCGTCGTTTTTTCTCGATTTTATTTTTAGTCTCTATTACAAAGATTCTTGAGATTAAAATTAAGTTGTTGGCAAAATGTTAAATTGCATCTGCAACATGTTGCATACTTGTTTTTATGCTTATGCAGGTAGTTTTTTTTTCGGCCTAGTACATACATACATACAGCTCTATCACATATAAATTGTTTGCAAATTTACGTCGATAACTTTTTAAATTCTTTTGTTTGTTGTTGGTTCTACTTCGTTTTGATTCGTTGATTGCTTGGAATGTGTCATGTATAGATAACAATCTATAAACTATTGCCATGGCAAAAAAAGAGTCGGTTGGATTGGGGTATTGTATTGGGGTACATCTGATTGATGATCTCATTTGCTGTCGAAGGCGTATTCCTTTTTGTTTTGTTTAAGTGTCTTTTAACAATAATAGAAACATGAATTGTTTTTTAAGTTTCATAGCTGTTGATTTGTTTATATAGCTTTTCCATATACATTTGAACAAATATATTAAATATGATTCTATATTATTGACTTCTCTCGTTTTATGATCGAATCGTTAGTGCGCGGGATGTTTTTTCTTTTCGATTTGTGTTTATCTTTTATGCCGGAAAAGCGCAAAGATAACAGAAACACAGACGAACACACACACACACACACACACACACACGCACATGAGATAAACAAGTCGAGAATGGAAATGTGGAATTGTTGAATGTTGATCGTTGGGGCGTGCTCGTGTTTAAAATTTTATGGCCGCCACCGATCTGATAGACCTGCCTCTGTTTCGTTTTAGCATGTTGTTGTTGTTGCTGTTGTTGTTGCTTTTTGCTGGTTGTTAATGCATTTCGTTGCACTTCTGTTTGTTCGCCCTTTAATAAGATCTCAGTGAACTGAGGAATTAGGAATCGTAAATTATGCTATTTCGAAATGGCTACGAAGTGGAAATTGTTTGTTTTTTATTTCTTTTGGCCACCCTTCTGATATGATTCATACGTATATATGTAGTACTATAATGTACATTATTTATGTTCTCCTGCTACTGTTAATCTTGAATTCTAGTTGAAATTTACTTGGGGTAATTAAGTTATTGTTTGCTTTTAAATATCTTATTTGGTTTCAGATGGTGGAAAGCTTCGAATAAGTTTTACTATAATGCAGTTAGTTAATCAACTTCAAAACCAAAATTATATGAACTTTGAATCGTTAAAGAAATGGAAACTGCGTTTGTCTACAAAAAATATGCAGAACTGTTGAAAAGTTTGTGCATCGAGTTGCTGCGAAAATAATTGTAATTGAAAAACTATTAATTGGTTACAACATAGTATTTGGATCAGATAACGGTACTCTCGTTGTAAATTGTGAATCTACTTAAATAGACAGAGAGAGAGAAGAGAGAGAGAGCCTTGAACTTGCCTACAGACAGACAACAGAACAAAACTATAGCTAGATAGGCAGGGCGGCGGGGCTGGTAGGCATGCAGACAGGCAGACAGAACAGGAGCGGGTATGGGTTGTGTACGCTTTATCCATCTCCTCTATCTGCTGTCTACGGCTGATGCTGCTGCTGCGCTGCCTTCCCGTTGGCTGTTTTGTGTTGTTGTTTGGTTGCTGCTGCGTCTGCAATGGCACTTGAACGGGCGTCAGTTTTATCGTCTGCATTTCCTTTCTTTTTTTTTCTTCTTGTTGTTTTGTTACAATTGTTGTTGATGCGCTTGGCGCTTGACTCATGCAGCGCGACGTCAAGAGATGCACTCACTCGCAAGCACACAAACACACGCACACATACATACGCAAGCTCACTTAATGAGAGCATAAGAAGTGAAATGAAAAAGAAGCAGAAGCAGCAGCAGCAGCAGCAGCATAACAAGGCTTTCGCATTGTTTTTATTGCACAGCAGGAGCTTATAAAAATGTAACTGCTTCTTCTTATCTTTTATTTTGAGCTCTTCTGCTAAATTTGCATATTTTTAAGCAACACACATTCGGTATTTCCTGGAAAACATTTCTGATGTATATACATACATACATATGTGTAATAAATAACGGTGTTAACTGCTAATTGACACTCGCGTATGTGACTCAAAACAAAACAAACATACACACAGAAACCAAGTGACTAACTTGCAATGAATTTGATTCGATTTTTGATTTCTGATTTCTTTCTCTTTGTTTTGCAGGGCTTCGTTGCCGCCAGTATTAAGCGCGAACATGGCGACGAGGTGGAGGTGGAATTGGCCGAAACGGGCAAACGTGTCATGATCCTACGCGATGATATACAGAAGATGAATCCGCCAAAGTTCGACAAAGTCGAGGATATGGCCGAGCTGACGTGCCTCAATGAGGCATCCGTTTTGCACAACATCAAAGACAGATATTACTCTGGCTTGATCTATGTAAGTACAAACCATATATAGTAGACAAATATACATACATATGTACATACCGTATACAAAAGCAAATAGTAGATGGCATTAGAGGAATGGCTGGAAAGTTGCCACAGCTGCTGGCAATGTGACGATGATGACGCGAGCTTCAGAAAAATAAACATTACATTTTAGCTTTTTTTTCTTCATGTTCACTGCGAGGGCTGCTCAAACGAATAATACAAATTCTAGTTACATTCCAAGAAATCTGCTCAAACTTCCCTCTCTTTAATTTGTTTCGGGTGATTCAAAGTTGTGTGGAAATTTTGAAAGCCGAAACTCATAGAGGAGTCATGATGGAGTCTTGATTCTTCTCATATTTGTTTAAAAGCGCGGCAAATATTTGACACTCACACACACACACACACCACTTACACGCATGAATACATACAAAGGCAAAAATAAACATCGGTTCATCAATTGCCATTCGCCGCAAGCCCGTTTCCAGTGCATTTGTCAATGTCTAAATACAAAAAAGAGGAAGACAACAGCATTTGACATGAGTACGATGGCTTAATATATATTTATGTATATGTATAAAGTTTTTTTTTCTTTCAAAGCGTACACATCCGACGCTAATTGTTATGCCAAAAACGTTGAGCAATTTGAAAAGGCAATAACGAAAAAATAAATAAAAAATATATGTATGTGCATACATGTGTAAATATCTAATTTGTTAAATGAAGTTAACACATATCACGCTTGAAGCCCATAAATTCGGCTTAAATATAAATCAATGAAGCGACGGCGGCTGCGTCTGCTTTCAATTGCAATTTCAATTAACAGAAATTGATTCTGACACATAAATAAACAAAAACTAAATGAGCAACAAATTGAGAATTTATTAAGCTGCTGCTGCGGCTCTTGCTGCCGCCCCTCATTAACCCAATATTACAATCACCAACAACCAGCAAGAATTGAGTTTCTCTCTAAAGCATCATCACAGCAACATCAATAGCAACATTTTGCATTTGAAAATGTTGCTAAGCTCTTAAGCTGCGCTTTTTATTTCGTATGCGGCTTCCTCTGGCTAACACAAATTATGCGCAGCCTGTTTTTTACATAAACATTTTATGTGCCTGCTGATTAACATTACATTGCCTGTTGTCTTTGTCTTTGTTATTGTTGTTAAGTCTAATTAAATGCGCAAACTGTTTTCGGCCTTTTGAAATGCGGCCGACGTTTGGGTTTTGATGTGGGCGCGCACTGCTTTGAATATGTTTATACACATTACTGTGGTTGTTGTTGTTGTTGCTGCTGTTGCTACTGCTGGCGCTGACGTGCTGCCACGCTTCGGCGCACACGACGCCGACGCGTTCGTTTTAGATTGTTGTTGCTGTAGCTGCTCTGTTAGCTTTTCACCCATACAAGCTCACCACGCATTATTCACTGTGATCGCTCTCTCTCTCTCCCGCTTTTTCTCTGAGTTTTTGACCTGTTTCATTTAAAACTGACGCGCTTGTACTACTTAGTTGAGAGAGTGTGAGAGAGGCTGTTGCATTTAACGGCATAATTACAATTTAAATTTGCTGACATTTAATTTGATGCTTTATATTACGAATAAATTAATTTGTGTGGCAGCTGCTGCTTGTATATAATTAGTACACGTCGAAAAACTGCGTAAAAATATAAAAACATGCAAAAATGTGTGTTTATATTTAGTTTAATGCAAATGAAATGTCAACACCTAGCAACAAATATGGCGACTGGCAATTTGTTTGACATGAATGTCCAAGCGAATGGGCGTCAAATGTTGTCAGGCCTGCCCTGCCCTCCCCCCTCCAGTGATGTCTAATTGGACGCGCCTGCTTGCAATTCCAATTGGATGCGACGCATTCATCGATTTGATATCTTCATTTATTTTTATTTATTTATTTTTTTTTTTGCCAATTTAATGCAATTTGCTCAGCTGAATTTACAGCAAATAATGAATAAGATCAAGCTAATTTAAACATTTAATGTTTGTTTAGCTGTCGTCAAATGCGTTGGCAGCTAAATATATAAGTATAAATACACTTGACGTGTCTCTGACCTAGACAACCAACTAGCAGCAGCCCCCCTCCTCACGACCCTTCACAACTGTTGCAGTCGCCTTAAACTAACTTTTGAGTTGAGCACTAATTGAAATTGCATACAAAGCAGACAGTCGCGCCACAAGCATTTAAGCCGTATATATTTGAATAAGCCAACAATTCATAGCGGCGGCGCCTTCATCCATCCACCCCGCACTGCTCTCTCTATCTCTTTTGCGATGATGACACTTAATTTGTTTTGCTAGATTTACATTTGGCCACGAGCGAATGCAAATATGCAACAAATTTGTTTTTGGCTGCAATTACACAGATCTATGGCTATATCTTTTATGCCTAACGTACATGCATACATATATATTTATTTATTTATGATGCATGCGAATTGTGTCCACGTTGCGGCATATAAATTATTTTACGTATATCAAAAAAATATTTATATATAAACACATAATACAATGTGCTGTATGTGTTGGACATTAGCTTGACACTTATCGGCAGCTCTGAGAGCTTTGGTTTACCGTTTGTACTTTTTGTTTGCCGCCATAGACTGTGGGTTGCTTGTTGGCGGTGGTGGTGGTGGTGGCGGCTGCGGGGTCAACACGTAATTAACATGAAAAGCGCCGACATTTTGCATTTAGCATTTTTGCTAGTTTTTATTTGTTGCCAATGCATAATTGCATACAACATGCGCGCTGCAACAGTTGCCGTTTTCCATTGCCGCCATTGCTTGTTGTCTTAGCTAATGTTCATTCTGATTTACTAAACAACCGTTTATCGCATTTTGACAGCTGCTGCGAGAGAGCTCTCTCTCTATCTCTATCTTCCTACCCTCTTTTTAACGCGCGTGCAAATTTAAATTACTCTTATACTGAAAGCTCCAATGCAAATTGCGATGTGCGTGTAAGCACCCTGTGCAAATTTGACTTGACATTTTACTAGGCTTTAACTGTCATTCGAAGAGCATCTAATTGTTGTAAACTTTTCAGATCTTGTCTATTTTAATGGTTGTGTAGTCAATGTTGATTTTGTTGTTATAATATATTTCCATAAATTTGATCAAGCATATCATTAATTATTGTCTTATTATTATGCACAAAAATTGTTGTTGCTGTTGTTGTTGACACGTTTTGCACTTGAAACGATCGCTTGACCATATTTGGCAATAAGCTAAAATGCCGGCCGGAAGAAGTGGCGGGCAGCTGCTAACTGCCAGGGGAATGAATATCATCTACCAGTTTAAACGAAACGTAGTTGGGGGGTTTTTTTTTTTGCTTTTTAGGTAGCCAGGACAATGACTCAATGTTTGTTTCAGCATAAATCAGTTGAAGCAGCCGGCAAATGATTCAGCATATCAAAAGGAATCGAAGAGGAAAAGAGATAAAGAGCGAGAGAAAGAGAAGGCGATAGAGAGATATGAGGTTTCGTCATGGTCGCCACTTCTAAAAACGATTGCCAAAATGAGGCAAACACACAAAAATGTTCAGATGCCATTTTTGGTAGTATATGTATATGACAAGGCTGTTGTTTGTGTATTTGTTTGTTGGTTGATTGTCAAGACGTGATTTTCGTGCCATATGCATGATGTTACAAAAAAAGCTAAAACGCCATCTTCACCCCATTCTTCTTCATCTTTTTTGCTATTATAATAGCTCTTAAGTGTGACCCAAAGCAAAAGATACAAAAAACAAATCACTGAGCATATTTCGCACTGAATTCAAAACTTTCAATTTCTCTTTTTCATTTTTAATGTGTGTGGGCAGCATTTGAATTTGAATTTCATTTTTGGAGTTTGGCATTTTTTGACCATTAGCTTTATGGTTTTTTGTTATAATGGCAAAATGAGCGTTTAATGTTTGTTAAATAACTCAACAGAAGAGAAATATAATAAATTTGATACACTTAAAGATATTCAAACGGCCGCCGAACATACTTAGTGCCCACGTTCAGTTCATATTTAAGCCATGTGGGCTTTTTGACGCCTCAATTGCAGATACATTTACAGATACAGATACATAACGAGCTGCGACTATCCAAGTTATAACAGACTTGTGTGGTGTTGTCACTGTATGTGTGTATGTGTTAGTGTGTTGATGTTTGGGCAACATTATCTAGGCCACTGAGCATCCAACGAGCTGTTGCTGCTGCCTAATTCGTTGCATGCTTGTTTCCAACTTAAGCCGCCTTAAAGTCCAAATTCTATAAAGCGAATGTTTGAAAAATTCATTTAAATATTGCTTTTTGTTTGCCATAAGTAATTAAAAAAACTCTTGAAATGCATGCTAGCTTGAGGAGAGGTTTGATAGCCGAATCAGTCTCGGGTTTTGGAAAGAAAGTTCTTAAAATAAATGTTGCTGTAAGGCAAAAAACGAGTCCAATGAGGTAAGAAACATGAAAGGGACTAAACAAAATTTCATAAACAACAATAAGGTTTGCTAGGTAAAAAGTTTCAACTGAGTAAACCATGAACAGGACAACCCTATGACATTTCTAATAAAATTCCCAAAATATGAACCTTATGTCTTATAAACAATTAATGAATGTTTTGAGTTGAACTAATGGAAATTTTATTTTTTATAATCATTTACAGACATATTCCGGTCTTTTCTGCGTTGTGGTTAATCCCTACAAAAAGTTGCCAATCTATACCGAAAAGATAATGGAACGGTACAAGGGAATAAAGCGACACGAAGTGCCTCCGCATGTATTTGCAATAACGGATAGTGCCTATAGGAATATGTTGGGTGGTAAGTAAAAAAGATAATTCTGTTTTTTATATCTTAAACACATAACTGCATAATATGCGCTGCGCTTCATAAAAATTGTTTGTCATGCCATTTTGCTTTATCGAAATATAAAAATTCCAGCGAAAAAGCAAATAAATAACAAATATAAAAGTAAAAAAAAATGAGTAAAGGCAATAAAGGCAAACAAAATAAACGCACCCGAAAGAAATACATAACTTGATAAGATAGTGGAAATCCACGAGATACATTTTATGTACTCTTAACTTGATGGCTTTTAAGCCTTGACGTCGTCAAGCACACATACTAACGGTTGAGTTGTCTGTGTGAATCATTCAAAGTAAAAATTTCATAGATATTTCGAATCTGCAACTGAAATTCGAAATTTGAAATTCGATACTGAAAACTGGTTTCCTTTTTGTGCCATTTGTGTTTGTGACTCTGGCGTTGTTAGCTGTGCTTGCCGCTGATGATGATGACTCATCCGAAAGATCTCCAATATAAATACAACTCTCTCGCAGCGCCTGCGGTTTCCTCTCACTCCCCGTTTGGTTGTTGATATTGCGTATACGTGTCATTACCATATATGGACCTAGAATTCAAAACACTGTCTGGCCAATTATTATTATTAAGAAATACAAACTTTAAAACACTTCGTTCGCCATATTTGCCGCTTAATCAATTTCTGCTTATGCACATTTTTTATTTTTAATTGTGGTGGGAGCAGGCCGGTGGGGGGGGGGGGTTTGTTGAACACGACTTGGACTTTGACTTTAGCTCCGAAAAAAAAGGCAAAACAAATGTATTCGTATTTTGGGTGCGGCTTTTTAGCCCGCTTTGATTTATTTCTTGCTCCTCAACACTTTTTCGTATGCACAAATTCACCGAACAACAAGCCCAACCCATCCCCAAAAAAAACGAAACCATCTTCATTACCATCTCCATTGGCCCCAAGCACGCAACGTCCACTCAGTGGTCAAGCTGTCTTATGTGTGTGTGCTGCCAACTGCAATTTTTAATTTTCAGCTTTTTGCCATTTGTTGGATTCATTTCATAATGATTCGGCTCAATGCCATAAGTTGTTTATGATACAAACACAACACAACACACGGGCACGCCCTTAAAGGCGTTGGCAGCTGAAACTGCAGATGCGTTTAAGGGGAGTGGCCCCCCGATATGAGGCAGGGAATATTATCAGAAATATCAATCTATCGAAACTTCTTTCTTCTATTAACTAATGAATATTCAGCACAAAAAAGTCCATAGTCCCTACTGCTACATAAATACTGTAAAATAAATACCCGAGCTTCTGACATTACTTCAAAGAAAATCCCTTTGTTTAGTTTAACAATTTAAAGCTGAAGCTCTCTTCATGTGCTCCCATATCAATCTTAGCTAGATCTAACTTATAGTTTTCTACTGAAGAATTTCGTGTTATATCGTAACATATCGTTTCAAACATTCCGTTTGTCAGCTCCCAAATATAGTTTCTTAATTAATACAATTGACATTTAAAAACGCATTAAACGACGACGACGACATTTGATCAAAGTAAATGTTGCTAGATCTCGATCTATGATATAATTTGATTTTTTTTTCGATGAGAACTTAATGTTTATTGCTCGCAGTTTGAAACGCTTCAATAGCGATTGCTCCCAATTGCAGTACAATTAGCTCGAGATAAAAAATAAAGTGAGTTAAAGAGTGGCATAACAGAAGAAGAAACATCAAAAATGTGGCGCCAATATTATAGTTACACTCTAGACAAATGGCTATTATGGCTCTACTCATTGCGTTTTATCGTTGGCGCTCAACAAACGCTTTGCAAAAAGATCATGGTGATCATGGCTGTAGGGGAGTGGGGAGGTAACTTATGCAACACGACGCCGACATGACGTCGTCTCAACAAATAACAAATAACAACATAAAAAAAATCTCAAAAAAATACAAGCTGAAATCTAGCTAAGAGTCCATCTATGGCCATATGTGCTGACAGGCCTTAATAAGTACGGGGTCGTTGTGTGCCAATTTGTTATCTACTATTATTTTATTTTGTATTTTGTTGCAAACGAAACGATCTGTGCCAAACCAATGCATGTACATATATCTTGCCGGGTTTTTGTGGTTTGATAAAACCAAAACAAGCTAGATTGGTAGCCAAGTATCGAGGCAATATTGTGTGTATCGATTAAGAGTATTGAGTATCTGGGCTAACTAACTAACTAGCTAAACTGTCCACAAAAAAAGCGCGGAAACTCAACATCAGATCTTTAAGTGGCGCCTATATACAATGTGTATATTCAGATATGATATTGTAAGAGCTTCGTGTTTGTATTTTTAAATGATTTTCAATTGAATGTCTTTTCTTTTATTACCAGCCAGCTTTTTATTTCTTTTGTTTTACTTGACTTGAATATTTTTTGCTTTTGTTGAATACTCTGTAAATTCAAGATGGAGTTTCACATTGAAGCTGAGACTATTCAATTTGTTATTACCGAATGATTTTATAGTTAATTAAAGCTCTTTGTAGTTTGCTGTTTTGCAGGGTATCTGCTAATCAATCACTCTAGGGTCTTTTTTTTTACCAGCGCACATGAATTTGGGTCAACAGAAATTTCAAGCTGAGCTTTGCTTAAACAACTGAAAGACACTGGGACAAAAACAAACAAAAGCAATAACATTGTCATCAGTTTGTTGTTGTTGCAAGTTGCTGTCTATACTTAAATGACCCATTTTGGCATTTATAAATAATAATTTTAATGTACTATTTATTGTATTTAATATGTAAGTTGTCTGTTTCTTGTTCAGATCGTGAAGACCAATCCATTTTGTGTACTGGTGAATCGGGTGCTGGCAAAACGGAGAATACCAAGAAGGTCATACAGTTTTTGGCCTATGTTGCTGCCTCTAAGCCCAAGGGCTCTGGTGCGGTAAGTATCTTAATAAAAACAAACTATTGATCCTCTATCCATTTACAATGCCAAATGCAATGCTGTGTCTATTTTTGGATAGGTCAGGTACTATAATCAAGAGTTTGGCTTGATGATAATGACACATGCTTAGCCGCTGCAATTGTTGTTATGGCTATTATTATAGTTATTGTTGAGAATTAATTAGACAGCTTAAGTATGAAAATATTGTGGCATATTTATAGACCCTATAGACACGCAATGTGTCGGCAAATTGGCTGCGGCTTTTCATACGCCCGCAACGTGTACAACACTTTGTGGGCGTCGCTAATACTCTGTAAAAGTTAAATTGTTTTTCCAAACTAAAGCGTTTTAGCAAAACTTAAGTGCATAAGATAGATTTTTATTTAGAATTATGATTTAGGTATTAAAACAAAGACAGCTTTAACATATTCTAGGTAATTTTATTAGTCGACTTTCTAAGCAAAAACAATAATTGAATGAATTCAATGAAAACGTTTGCCCAACTGTTGCCCGTCTCCAATTACCAAGCTATGATCCGCAAGTGCATCTGAATACAAAAAAAAAGCAAACAAATGTTGCACTTAGCATTGTTGTAATGGCATTAAATCACGTACTAGGCCCCCGTTGAGGCGAGTATTATCCATAAATGCAGCCTAATAGCAATGCGTTGCACATATGGCTGCCACTTGGCACCCCTCCCCCTGCTTCGCAGCAACAGAGCAAAGCCCCACACTTCATTAATCAGGCACTCACACACACACACACAAATGTTACCCTTAGTTATTTGATGGCAGCTGACAAATTACTTTATTGGTTGGGGCATTTAAAGTCTCTTAAGAGATAGTGTATGCTGATCGGAAAACAAATGTATAAGGCATAAAAAATTAAATTTTTCATTAAAGTAAGAACACAAAAGTTATTGTTAAGAACAGTTCGATCTCGATAATTACCATAGTGTATAAAATATTCGTTCTTAACTCAAAGAAACACTATTAAATTTCGTTTAACTTACAATCATAAAATAAACACCATCAAAATGAAATTTAATTGCACTTTTGTCAATGAACAGCAGCAATAAAATCGAAAAGGGTTGGCTGCTACTCCAACCTTCATTCCCTCTGCGCAGTGCTCCAATCTCTGATCTCTCGTCTCGTTTGAGACGACAATTGAAAATTGAAGAGAATTGAAAATTAAATCACTTGCAATTGCGTCAGGGCCAACCAGTTGGTTGGTTTATAGAGTAGGTTTTTATGTTTTTGTTCGGTGAAAACTGTGTCAGTTGTTTCATAATTTGCTGCATTAGTTAGCTATCCATAATTGGCTTCAATGTGCTACTAACTAACAAAAATCAAATCCTTTAAGGCGCGCTGCTCTTGAGCTGTAGCTTGTAGCTAGTTGTGGCTGCCTTGTTTTACAGCCTTATATGAGGGGCTGTTTTGGTCTAGCCAAAAAACAACAAAACAAAACACAACAACGTGATAAGCTGCAAACAAAACTTTAAAAGGCACTCAGCTCCTAACTGAAGTGCAAACAGTTGTTGAATGTGTGTGTGCTATTAATTATGATTATATTTGCCATAAATAGACGATGATATCGTGCGTGTTTTGTTTGTTTTTGTTTGTGGCAATTTAGTCATCAAACGAAACTTACTCAACAGGTGCTGCCATACACAATTATGATTAGAAATTAGTTCATGTCTTCTTGCAAACGCAAAGTTAAAGGAAATGAAAATAAATAGATAAGAAATGTACTTTATCATTTAGACATCGAACAAAATCCCTGACTTTACCTTAAATTATGCACACAGCGTTGCATTTTTGCTAAACTATATAACTCTTAACTCTCTCGTTAACTATTTATAATTTGCTTGCATATAAGATTTTTAATATTTTTTATGCAATTAAGAACTCAATTCTTATAACTAGGTACATATCTACTTAGCTTAAAGAAGGTTTTGTTTCACTTCTCTATATTTATTAATTATATTTTATTTATTTTCATGTGCAAAACAAAAAAATCTTCTACCACAACTTTAAACACAACTACACTTAAAAAAATTACACACACAATATACAATTGCTTGCTGCTGCTGCTGTTGTTTTTGTTGGTTGTTGCTTTCATTATCTTTTAACTTATTTAAATTGTACATTTTTGTATAATATGTGTGCATAATTTTGTATATACAAACGATTTTGTCAAATGTTCCACAAACAAATAACATACAATCCACACAACAACCAACCAAAAACTATCCACAACCAACAATCCACAAAAAAAAAAACCCCACCCAAAACACGTACAGGTGCCGAATCCTGCCGTGCTCATTGTAAGTATATGCTAAATATAAAAAACTTAAAATCAAATTAATACAAAAAAAAAAATACCATCTATGTTTATTTTTTCTTTCCTACGTTTACTTTGTTCCCAAAATACTTAAGATATTTTTCAAAAAAAAATTGTATAAAATTATTTTAATTTATTTCTTTATGTATGTTTATCCTTGCAGAAATGTAGCATATAATATTATAAAAACCCTATTAAGAATTCAAAAATATGGCTTAGGAATTAATTGTCTGTCTGAGCGTTTTACATAATAAAAATATTCTTTGAATAGGAATTGCTTAAATACAAAATCACTAAAGTTACCAACATAAGATTATCGAACATGTAAACTCATTTTTCAAATTTACATTCCTTGAATAAATCTTTAAAATGTTCTGCAAGAATAAGTTATCTTCGGCATGTCGTTGATAAATTTCCTTTAATGCATTTCATGTTAATTTCGTTTGTTCCTAAGTTCCGTTGTTTGTTTATGTTGTAAATAAGCAGAAAAGATATCCAAAAATATCATTTTACATATCCACTTATTGAATTCTAATCACAATTGTACCATTATTGTACTTACAAACGCTCCTCCCTTCATGCTACCTTCATAATTATATCAACCGCTACGAATTTTTAGAGTAGTCATCAAGAAACATTTTCGGTAAAGTATGCTTCATAAAACCACAAAATGTTTTTCATACTTGATGTACATATATATTATATAATAAGTAGTTTGGAATTTGTCAAATTTTGATTTTTAAATGCGATTTAGTTTTACCAACACTCCCCCCAATTCTTTTGTAACTCCTAAGCTATCCTTCTATACTATCAACTGTTTTTCGTAAAATTACCACATCCCATAATTCCAGAACTTTTCCGTGAACACGAATAAATACATTAAGGTCAAGTGTAATGTTAATAATATGTTCGGTGAAACGGTGCATATAGAGAAATTCAATGATAATAAAAATGGTGTCGGGATTGCAAGTAAAAGGATTGTGAACGTATACAACAAACCCATGGCCAAAGAATCTATAAAAGAAGCAGAGGTAAAACGGTATCATCATCACTCTTTGAGTAATTCAAGTGCAATGCGATCGCAAGAAAGAGCAGGGAATTAAATTCACAAAGATATATAGCTTAGAAATAGGATAGATTTTTGTATTGCAAGGAATATCATTGTTATCTTGGTACGATCGTCGGGCTTTAAAGATCTTGTAGTCCTGTTGCAGATCAGTTATCTTAAATCCTAAATGTTTTTATAAAAATATATAAGCTAGTGATGAAACATTCGTTAAAATAAACAAAATATATAATATTCATTATAAAGATCTTCAACTTGATATTCGAGGCGATCGCATTGCATTTAGACTAGGAAATTGTGCGGCGTCCATGTTTATCTCTTAGCTTTTCGTGCTTGTTTTCTGCTTCTTCTTAAATGTACGCCTAACAAATGCTATGTTTTATATATTTGTTTTGTACCTATTGTATCGTATGCGTGTTTGTAGATTAGAGTACTTTAAGTATATTGTGTGTTTTGTCTACTGCTAACCACGTTACAAAATCCAAATCGAATTCTTTGATCAATAATATTCAATGTCAACGATAATTCACAGGGTGAACTGGAGCAACAGCTGCTGCAAGCCAATCCTATACTGGAAGCTTTGGCAATGCCAAAACGGTCAAGAACGACAACTCATCGCGTTTCGTAAGTAGTAGAAACTTTATTATCTTTATCTTAAAACTAAATTGAATCAATTTTGCAGGGTAAATTCATTCGGATCAACTTTGATGCATCTGGGTTTATATCGGGCGCCAATATTGAGACGTATCTGCTGGAGAAGTCGCGTGCCATTCGTCAAGCGAAGGACGAGAGAACATTCCATATATTCTATCAGTTGCTGGCTGGCGCATCGCCAGAGCAGCGCGAGAAATTCATACTCGATGACATTAAATCGTATCCATTCCTCTCGAACGGCACACTCCCGGTGCCCGGTGTTGATGATTTTGCCGAATTCCAGGCGACAGTCAAATCGATGAATATCATGGGCATGACCTCGGAGGATTTCAATTCCATATTCCGCATCGTTAGCTCTGTCCTGCTCTTTGGCAGCATGAAATTCCGTCAAGAGCGCAACAACGATCAAGCCACACTACCCGATAATACCGTTGCCCAAAAGATTGCCCATCTGCTCGGCCTGAGCGTTACAGATATGACGCGTGCCTTCCTCACGCCCCGCATTAAAGTGGGTCGCGATTTTGTGACCAAGGCACAGACCAAGGAGCAAGTTGAGTTTGCCGTCGAAGCGATTGCCAAGGCATGCTATGAGCGCATGTTCAAATGGCTTGTGAATCGCATCAATCGCTCGTTGGATCGCACCAAACGACAGGGTGCCTCCTTCATTGGCATCCTCGATATGGCTGGCTTTGAGATCTTTGAGCTGAACTCATTCGAGCAACTGTGTATCAATTATACGAATGAGAAGCTACAGCAGCTCTTCAATCATACAATGTTCATATTGGAGCAGGAGGAGTATCAGCGCGAAGGCATCGAATGGAAATTCATTGATTTCGGACTCGATTTGCAGCCCACTATCGATCTGATTGATAAACCAGGTGGCATTATGGCCTTGCTCGACGAAGAGTGCTGGTTCCCCAAGGCAACGGACAAGACTTTTGTCGACAAACTCGTATCGGCACACTCCATGCATCCGAAGTTCATGAAGACCGATTTCCGCGGCATCGCTGATTTTGCCATTGTGCATTATGCTGGACGCGTCGATTATTCGGCAACCAAGTGGTTGATGAAGAATATGGATCCGTTAAATGAGAACATTGTGTCTCTGCTGCAGGCGTCGCAGGATCCGTTTGTCGTGAACATCTGGAAGGATGCGGAAATTGTCGGCATGGCACAGCAGGCGCTGACCGATACCCAATTTGGGGCGCGCACGCGCAAGGGCATGTTCCGCACCGTGTCGCATCTGTACAAAGAACAGCTGGCGAAATTGATGGACACGTTGCGTAACACGAACCCCAACTTTGTGCGCTGTATCATACCGAATCATGAGAAGCGCGCTGGCAAGATCGACGCGCCCCTGGTGCTGGACCAATTGCGCTGCAATGGTGTCCTCGAGGGTATACGCATCTGTCGCCAAGGCTTCCCCAATCGCATACCCTTCCAGGAGTTCCGACAACGGTACGAACTGCTAACACCCAATGTGATACCCAAGGGATTCATGGATGGCAAAAAGGCCTGCGAAAAGATGATCCAGGCGCTCGAACTGGACTCGAATTTGTATCGTGTTGGACAGTCGAAGATCTTCTTCCGCGCCGGTGTGCTGGCACATCTCGAAGAGGAGCGCGATTTCAAAATCTCCGATCTGATTGTCAACTTCCAGGCATTCTGCCGCGGCTTTCTCGCCCGCCGTAACTATCAGAAGCGTCTCCAGCAGCTCAACGCCATACGCATCATTCAGCGCAACTGTGCCGCATATCTCAAGCTAAGGAACTGGCAATGGTGGCGTCTATATACCAAGGTGAAGCCACTGCTCGAGGTGACCAAGCAGGAGGAAAAGCTGGTGCAGAAGGAGGATGAGCTTAAGCAGGTGCGCGAAAAGCTCGATACGCTGGCAAAGAACACTCAGGAATATGAGCGTAAATATCAGCAGGCGCTGGTCGAGAAGACAACGCTCGCCGAGCAGTTGCAGGCCGAGATTGAGCTGTGTGCCGAGGCTGAGGAATCCCGTTCGCGTCTCATGGCACGCAAACAGGAGTTGGAGGACATGATGCAGGAGCTGGAGACACGCATTGAGGAAGAGGAGGAGCGTGTCCTTGCACTGGGTGGTGAGAAAAAGAAACTAGAATTGAATATTCAGGATTTGGAAGAGCAGCTGGAAGAGGAGGAGGCAGCACGTCAGAAATTGCAGCTGGAAAAGGTGCAGCTGGACGGAAAAATTAAGAAGTATGAAGAGGATCTGGCCATTACCGACGACCAGAACCAGAAGCTCCTGAAGGAAAAGAAACTGCTTGAGGAACGTGCCAATGATCTGTCCCAAACGCTTGCCGAGGAGGAGGAGAAGGCCAAGCATTTGGCCAAACTAAAAGCCAAGCATGAGGCGACCATAACCGAGCTGGAAGAGCGCATGCACAAGGATCAGCAGCAGCGTCAAGAATCTGATCGTTCCAAGCGCAAGATAGAAACCGAGGTTGCAGATCTGAGGGAGCAGCTTAACGAACGTCGCATCCAGGTCGAGGAAATGCAGGCACAGTTGGCCAAGCGCGAGGAGGAGCTTACTCAAACGCTGATGCGCATCGATGAGGAGTCTGCCACAAAGGCCACCGCACAGAAAGCACAGCGTGAACTCGAGTCCCAGCTGGCCGAAATCCAAGAGGATCTCGAAGCCGAGAAGGTGGCACGCAGCAAAGCTGAGAAGTTACGTCGCGATCTCAGCGAAGAACTGGAGGCGCTTAAGAACGAGCTGCTCGACTCACTGGACACTACAGCTGGTAAGTAAAACCCAAGGAATTCCTAAATTATCCCTTCCCTTTAACACTTCTTTGCTCTATTCTCCCTTTAGCCCAACAAGAGCTGCGCTCGAAGCGTGAACAGGAGCTGGCCATGCTGAAGAAGTCACTCGAGGAGGAGGGTGCCAGTCATGAGGGTGTTCTCACCGAGATGCGCCATAAGCATGCCCAGGAGCTGAACGGCATTAATGATCAGCTGGAGAATCTGCGCAAGGCCAAGGCCGTCTTGGAAAAGGCCAAAGGCACCCTCGAAGCTGAGAATGCAGATCTGGCAACGGAGCTGCGCAGCGTAAACAGCTCGCGACAGGAGAACGATCGTAGGCGCAAGCAGGCCGAGTCCCAGATTGCTGAGCTACAAGTAAAGTTGGCAGAAATTGAGCGTGCGCGTTCAGAGCTGCAGGAGAAGTGCACAAAGTTGCAGCAGGAAGCGGAGAATATAACCAATCAGCTGGAGGAAGCCGAACTGAAAGCATCCGCTGCTGTCAAGTCCGCCAGCAATATGGAATCACAGCTGACAGAGGCGCAACAGCTGATGGAGGAGGAGACCCGCCAGAAACTGGCACTCAGCTCTAAGTTGCGTCAAATCGAATCAGAAAAGGAGGCGTTGCAAGAACAGCTCGAAGAGGATGATGAGGCCAAACGCAATTTCGAACGCAAATTGGCTGAGGTCACGGGTCAAATGCAGGAGATCAAAAAGAAGGCGCAGGAGGATGCCGATTTGGCCAAGGAGCTCGAAGAGGGTAAGAAGCGTCTGAACAAGGATATCGAAGCGTTGCAGCGACAGGTCACTGAGCTGATTGCCCAAAATGATCGTCTGGACAAGAGCAAAAAGAAGATACAATCGGAGCTAGAGGATGCTTCTATCGAATTGGAATCGCAGCGCACGAAGGTAAGCTAAGAAACAATCATGAAGAGAATCTATAGTTAATTCTCATTTTTCCTTTGAACCTAGGTGCTCGATTTGGAGAAGAAGCAAAAGAACTTCGATAAGATACTTGCCGAAGAGAAAGCCATATCAGAACAGATTGCCCAGGAGCGCGACACGGCGGAGCGTGAGGCGCGCGAAAAGGAAACGAAGGTGCTGTCCGTGTCCCGCGAATTGGACGAGGCCTACGACAAGATTGAGGATCTAGAAACGAAACGCAAACAGTTGCAAAACGAATTGGATGATGTTGCCAATACACAGGGTACTGCGGACAAGAATGTGCATGAACTGGAGAAGGCGAAACGTGCGCTAGAATCGCAACTGGCCGAGTTAAAAGCACAAAACGAGGAGCTCGAGGACGATCTGCAGCTGACCGAGGATGCTAAACTGCGGCTGGAGGTCAATATGCAAGCACTACGCTCCCAATTCGAACGAGACCTGCTCGCCAAGGAGGAGGGTGCCGAGGAGAAGCGACGTGGTCTGGTCAAACAGCTGCGCGATCTAGAGGCCGAGCTGGATGAGGAGCGCAAGCAGAGAACCGCTGCAGTAGCGTCCAAAAAGAAACTGGAAGGTGATCTCAAGGAGATTGAGACCACAATGGAAATGCATAATAAGGTGAAAGAGGATGCGTTGAAGCATGCCAAGAAACTGCAAGCACAAGTCAAGGATGCGTTGCGTGATGCCGAGGAAGCCAAGGCCGCAAAGGAGGAGCTTCAAGCGCTGAGCAAAGAGGCCGAACGCAAGGTGAAAGCTCTCGAGGCCGAAGTATTACAGCTCACCGAGGATTTGGCCAGCTCGGAGCGTGCCAGACGTGCTGCGGAAACGGAACGTGATGAACTGGCCGAGGAGATTAACAGCAATGCCAGCAAGGGATCGCTTATGATCGATGAAAAGCGACGCTTGGAGGCACGCATAGCCACCCTCGAGGAGGAGCTCGAAGAGGAGCAATCCAATTCGGAGGTGCTTCTCGATCGCAGTCGCAAGGCCCAATTACAAATCGAACAGCTGACCACGGAGCTGGCCAATGAAAAGTCCAATTCGCAAAAGAATGAGAATGGTCGAGCGTTGCTTGAGCGCCAGAATAAGGAGCTGAAAGCGAAGCTGGCCGAAATCGAGACGGCGCAACGCACCAAGGTGAAAGCGACAATTGCCACGCTCGAGGCAAAGATTGCCAATCTGGAGGAGCAATTGGAGAACGAGGGCAAGGAGCGACTGCTGCAACAGAAGGCCAATCGCAAGATGGACAAAAAGATCAAGGAGCTCAGCATGAACATCGAGGACGAGCGAAGACATGTCGACCAGCATAAGGAGCAAATGGATAAAGTATGTTATATATTTTTAATCTTTCATTTCGATCACTTACTAGATTATCTTTTCTTTTACAGTTGAATAGCCGCATTAAACTTCTCAAGCGCAATCTGGACGAGACCGAGGAGGAGCTGCAAAAGGAGAAGACGCAAAAGCGCAAATATCAGCGCGAATGCGAAGATATGATCGAATCGCAGGAGGCCATGAACCGTGAGATAAACTCACTCAAAACGAAATTGCGGTAAGTGCAATGCTAATAAATTAAGCTAATAACACAAGTCTACAATGATTTTGGTGCCGCTAAACTAAAGAAGATTTTGAGTTTATTTGGCACAAACGAAACAGACAAAGATAGAAATTTTTGATATCCGAGACCAATCTTTTTTAGATCTAATAAACTATTCTCATCCAAACGTTTAAAAATAAAAATCGTTTGAATTACACAACGATTACAAAATGGTGGTTCTCCAAAACTACCAACTAAGGGATTAAAATAATCTTAGAGCCCGGTAAAAACCGTTCGATTCCGGCTAGTCATTATTGTACATCATATTTTTTTGTTTCTTTCGTTTAACATTAATTTTTTCGTTCTTGATTTTTGGCTTTTGATATGTTGTGCATATTTATTATATAGATCGATACAGGTGGCCGAGACTGAAAAGGCCAAGGCATATTCGCCCAAAAAGGATGCTGCGCTAATTATGAATTGTGAGGGTCTGCATTAGGTTTCGTTTTCTGCTTCGCTTCCACTTGGTAGGCTTGTAAGTGCTGGCAAATGAGACATCTTTCATCAAATCAAACTAAACCAAAAACAAAATCCTCTCCAGAATGAACCCCAAAAATCTGATCCGACAATTGTGCATGTTCAAAACATATGTATATTCCCACACACATAGACAACATACATAGATAAAGAAACAGTTCATCATTTCGTGCGTTCAATTAGTTTTTAATGTTCGTTTCGATCACCCAAACTCCCGAAAGAATAAGCAACCAATCTAGAATTTAGTGCATAATGTCTTTTTTGTGATTTTTACCCACCTTTTTCCGGTAATTATTTTGCCCTCGTTATTTTTATACCCTTTTTTAATGTCGCTGCACGCTTTAAACTTTAAACTCTTTTGGATAATTTCTAATCGTTTATATGTTTCTTAAATTTTATAGACGTACCGGCGGCATGGGCCTCAGCTCCACCCGGCTTACTGGCACACCATCGTCCAAGCGTGGGGGAGGGGGCGGTGGGGGCGGCGGCGACGACAGCTCATCGGTGCAGGATGAATCATTAGATGGCGAGGATTCAGGCAATTGACGCGTTAATTATTAATACAAAAGAAAACAAAAATTAAAAAAACCACTAAAAGAAAAATCAACAAAAAAAAAACCAAAAAACCAACAAGAAATAAACGATTATATTTTAATGTTTCTTTTATATAATTTCTCTGTTATTTTTTATATAAACTATTATACTTAATTAAAAACGTAAAAAACAACAAACGCAAAACAAAAAATAATTATACAACATAAAAACAAACTACAACAAATACGCGTATTAACTTTCCATACCAACTCTTCCTCCCAAAACAAACCCAAAAACTCAAACATGCAATATACACAAACCGATTTAACAATCGCAGTACATTAATAAATACATGCATTTAATAACTAAAGGTTTATAAAGCAATCAAATGTTGAACAAGCAACTAATATACGAATTTCGTTTTGTTTAGAAATAATAAATATTTGCTATAACAATTGAAAATGTTCGAAATGGCTGTTTAAATTGTTGCGGTTAAAAAAATTAAGTTGTGCTGGCAACGCTGTTTCGGTGTGGCCACATACTAGGTCGATCAGCTACGCTTGCATCTCTAAGCTTTTGTCAGCGAACAAAATTCAAATTTAACAATTCTCCGTTTGTGCTCAAATTTACATTTTGGGTTTGTTGGGGGGCTATTAAAAAATCACATTAAATATTTGTTTAAATCTCTTTATACATATATATTACATATATACAATTATTCAATTTGTTAACTACATCTTCTGTTTTTTCTAGGCTTATAATATTCTATTCTAAGTCGTGACACATTCGAAAATCCCTTGTTTATGTTCTTTTTGCAAGGCACACACACTAGCACATACATAGTCCCCAACATATGTTGTGCTGCCACACCCCCTGCCCTTACCCAAGAAAACTTAACTACTAAATGACAGACATTACGGTTCCCTCCGATGCGCTTCATGGCTTTTAACGCTGTGTGGCAAGACTTGAACGACAGCAATGTTGCCATTACAATTGCTTGGCCCGGCAAGTGCTTCCAGTTCCGCGGAGGATTTACTATGCTCCAGCTCCTCCCGTTTGCTGTTCAGATAGTAAACACTGGCCACAATCAGACTGAACGTGGTTACGCAGACCAAAAGGGTTCCGTACTTCAGTGCCAGCTGTATGGCATCCAGACCAAATGTGCTCACATAGAGTGAGTGAAGGACATCCTCATTGAAATCGCCGGCAGTTATCTCAATCCACATCAATGGCAAGATAGTTGCATTCTCCAAGCGCCTAGCTTGATCTATAACAGTTATAAGGATTATTAAAAACCTTCAATTTGAGAATTCTATGACTTACTTCTAAGTAGCGGCGTCTTGTCCAGCATTATGTTGATCTGTATGCGTGAGGCGCCATTAATGGGAAAACCAAAGCGTGGATGAATGTCAGCATATGTTTGATGCAGTTCCGCATCCGGTTTGATGCCCTCAAAGTCCTTGTACAGCACCGGATCACCGGAAAAGAAATGTGGAAATGAGGGAAATATGGGTGAATCATCGTAGCACTTGGTGGCATTGATGACCCCGCTGGGCAGGCATCGATCCGTGTTGCGACAGTAACACTCGTTTGCAGGATTTTCTGAGGGATGCGCAAAGACATCAAGTGGCGTGCGATAGCGCAGTACATCGATATCATTATAGATGGTCTCCTCTTTCTCAAAATGCATTGGCACCTTGCGGCATAGCACCTGCAGAAAAACATAGACAGTGCTACGATCCTGCAGCAGACTCGGCGGGAACATGGATGGTTCACTTCCATCAATGCGATTGCACTCCTCTCCTTGCCAGAAATTCAATTGTGGCTTGCCATTAAACTGTGTTATGATGCTAAACTTTGAGATGTCATCCTCGCCAGTATTGATCTGAACTGAATCCACGCTGGTGCCATTGCGCTGCGAAAAGGATTCGGTTTGCATATTAACTTCTTTTTGCAGAGTTCTACAATTCTTACCGTTTTGAGTAGTCCAAAATGTGTCTTGCCACCACCGAGCGATTCCAGACTTATGATCTTATCCCTATAGCCCCACAGATACTCGCGAGCAGTCAATCGCTTGAACAAAGGCTCCGCAAATAGATTAATGGTGCCGGTGACAAAAAGACGCTTAAATGCTGGCATACGTTTAACATGAACAGCAGCCGAGAGTAGAGGCACATTTGGCACCAGGACGACATCATCCTCTCGCACCGTTGACTTGTCTGGCAGGAATATGTAAGATTTCTTATCCTGCAATCGATTGAAAATGTAACGTTAGGAATTGTCCAAGTAAGTACAATAATTTATGTAGCTCACCCTAAAAGTAACTGTGTGATTTTTATTGAAAGACACTTTATCCTTGACGGTGTGCTCCTGATAAGTTAATGGACCCAAATCCACCACATGCATCTTATCCGCACGTCCCGCCAAATAGTCCTTAATGTTTGTGTAGTTAAATATGTGCGCCTTGAGAAGCGTATCATATTTGGTATCTGGTTGCATCCAGCTTTGTGCTGTCTCCGAATCCTCGGCAAGTACAAGATTCTTCGCGTTATAAAAGAAAAAATATACCAAGTTAAGTCGAGTAACAAATGGTAAACGCTTTCTGTGTAATCACCTTGAGCATGGTATTATTATAGTATTCGGTGAACCACATTACAAAGAACCCGGTCACGCTTATCACAAACAGCAAGAACATGAAGCCCAACACTGTTAAGGTCGAAATGTGGGTTAATCACAGTGTAAATATATATATGCGATAATAATAATAAATGCTACACACTTATCAGTGCTCCCATATCCTTGGAAGTAAGATTGCGCAGACTCATTGAATCCAGTATCATGTCCAGCACGGTCATCTTTTCTGGGCTGCTGTTACTGCTGCAGCCTCCACCTCCATTGCTATAGAGCCCCAAGTTGCCATTGCGTTGCGAGTTCAACGTATTGGACTTTGATTTGTTGATTTGTACTGTGAGATCCTCTGGGACAGGCAGCTGTTGCTGTTGCTGATCATTGCTTGTGGCATGTGACATTGTGTTTGCTTCGAGTGTGTTTACTCAAATCACTGAAAAACAAAATTGAAGTGAGCGTATATTGATGTAGATTAGGTTTTTCGGAATAATAATATACAATAATATTTACTTCATGGGTTTGTTTGTGTGTACTATTAAGTAAGTTTTACTTTAAAACAAAAAGTTTTCAAATCTGAAAGTCATCAGTTAGGTTAATAATAATTATTATAACCCATATGTCTGTGATAATACACGAAAAAATAAGTAATTATCACTGATCTCGCCACAAAAATCTTAACACGTGGTATAAGCAACATCGCAAATTCTTATCACAAATCTGAGGAAATGTTTCAATCGGGGTTTTTAAGGTTTTTTCCCGACAGGTTCATTGAACACATGCTTGACACCGTTGGAAAAGCTATGAAAAGCTATGAAAACCTCATTTTCATTCATAAGCTAAGCTAATTTTGTACGTACGAAAATACCTACGTTTAATATGTTTATGTTTTTTATAGGAATGCGATATATATATATTCTAGAGTGATCTTCCGCTTGAGAAGCTCTTTACCAGCCATTCGTTAAGCGGTGTGTCTAACAACTAATCTTGGTTTTGATATTTTCACAAGCTATGCGTTCTGCGCTCAAATTAAAGCACTACAACGTAAGTAAATAGTACGTATGTATGGTCTATATAAAATCTTATCAGGCGATACTTAGTATTTGTGTGAGAAGGCTACTACAATCCATAAAGAAAATGCTCAACTTGTACATTTTTAATAAATATATACATAGATTATTGGCATTAGCCATAGTTGAGCTACTTACATATGTATTATTTATTTATAATATATATTTACCTACTTGGCGTAAAATGTGAGCTTAAAAATCGGTTCAACGGCTCTGATAAGATATTTCATACTAGAATTTAAATTAAAATTTCCAATAATTCGAACTAGCGAGAGCAACATTTATGTACTACTACTAAGTAGCTTATCAATGCGAAGAATTTGAGATTGTGTTGATACACAGCAAGTTAAAGGGGTGTAAAAAGTGTATAGGTCAATGTCAATCAAACATTAAGCAAGCGTTTGAACTTCAATAATATATACATATGTTCAAGGGTATAAAATATTTTCGAAAAAAAAACACTTTCTAAGTCAAATCTATATATGTTTTGGCAAGCGTATACTAAGATGTATATTTAAATGCACATGCCTGCATTTGGAAGTAGTTCAAAACATGTTTTTTTTTTCAAATTAATTCTTGCTAGAACAATTCAGCAGCTGATAGTGAATACGTACATACATGTGCAAGCAGTCTGTTGCGGGTGTCGAAAAGCTCTGTTAGTTGCAATATTATTATTTGTTGTTGTTGTTGTTGCTGCTGCTGCTGCTCGTGCTGCTATTTAAGTGATGACTGATACGAAATTTAGTTGACGCTGCAGCGCTCTCTCAGTGCCATTGACTGATAACACAGTGCCACTGCTGCGGAAAATGCCTTCACCTGTGTGAGAGCATGCGCCGGTGTGTAAGCATGTGAGCGGGAGAGATCTCAGTTTGCAGATTCTGCTGTTGGCATGCACTTGAAAAGAAACGCTGGAGAGCTTATCACGCACACTCAGCTCAGCTGTTTATGTCGAAACAAATTGGAAACGAAACACTCGCGCACACACTCACACATACACACACACACTTCGATTGCACTTGGCCACTCGCTCTCTCGCTCTTTCTATCTGTTTGTTGATGTGTTGGTACTCCCGCTCTCGCTTTGGCATGCACTTTCCAAGACGCCTGCCAAACATTTGGCGTTTTAATAAGTCATTTATCGCTATTAACGCTGAATGCGCACGAAACATATGAAGTCGAAAAATTATTAGCTTATTATTTGTTTTGAATAGTACTGGATTTGTCTGTGGTTGTTTTTATTCAAATTTAATGTGCGATACACAACTGTATGCCTTTGAGGTCTTTGTTGTTGTCTGTTATAGTTGTAGTTTCGTTCTGATTCTGGTACGTGTTTGTTGTTGTTTCTGTGGCGTTGTTCCTTCAGTCTTTGCTTGCTGTGTTCTTGCCTTGTGTTCGCGTTCTTTGTTTTCCACTTGATTTTTTGTTTTCTCGCTATTCCGCTCCGACTGCTGATCGCTTGTGACTGTTTTTGTTGTTGATACTGCTCTTGTTGTTATTATTATTTTATATTGTATGACAAGCTGGTTTTTCGTTGTTGCTCTTGTTGTTGTGATTGGTGTCTTTTGTCTCTTGATTTCACTTCACTTCCAGCTATGCACTCGTTTTTCCATCAATTTCATGTGGACCACAATTAATCGGACTTACGACTGCCAACCTGGCACAAAAAAATCACTAAAACTGTATGTATATATTTACATGTATGTACATATATACAAAATATGTGATCACACCCATACACGGGATAGTGATTAGCGGTAAAGTACTGCAGTTGTATATACACTCTACGCACAACCAAAGCGAGCGCGATTAGATTTTGTTTAGTTATTGTTTTTGTTATTCTTTTGATATTCGTATATTCGAATTCGGCCACACACAGTTACACACACATTGAAAAAGAGTGGTGCGCGTTGCGTTCTGCCCACGAAACAAGTTATTACTACGCCGCGCTCAACGCATTCACTGCCTGCTTGCTCGCCTGCCTGTCGTCAGATGGATGCCTTGCCGCCGTCTGTCGCTGTCTCTGTCACTGCCAGCGTTGCGACGTCGCTGCACTCGACTGTGTTGATAAGCGAACGAAGACGATGCGGGTAGCAGGCAGCTCATAGCTATGATTACTGATTGCTGTCTTCGTCGTTGTTGTTTACGTATCGGGATCTCTTGTTTTATTTTTTAATGTTTTTTTTGACGTAGCAACTACATATTAGCACACAAACACATGTACAATATGAGCAAGAGACACAAAGTGCAAATATAATCATTGCAAAACAAAGAATCCACACACCGCATACATACACATATATAGTACTTAAGACAAGTATCTATGTATAGAGGAATAACCATTGCATCCACAGCTTAGACATAATATTCAAGGCGGCAACTCGCGCTGCTTGTCCCGCCGTACTGGATTCCATTATTATCGCATCATATTTGTTATTGTACTGCGAGCGTGTGCTCTATTTCCTCAACGCGTCGTTCGAAGTCGAACTCAAAAATGATCCACAGGCACTGTGAGAAAATGCGCCGTGAGTGAGCATTGGAAAGCTTCTAACGGATGAATGGGAAAGTCTCCATCGTTGGAATATTCTCACTGCGGACGTGTGTGAGTAGCCAAATGGCATCGAATTCGGGATAACCAGTGTTGTTAAGGTTGGTTTTAAATCACTTTCATTAACAGATTCTTTATAACAGTAAGATGTAATTAAATGAATTTAAGCACACAGATATATTTTTAAACTGACATTAACTCATTTAATTAGCACTCTTAAAAGATAAACTTCGTTAATAGTGCAATTGCGTTTTATTTAGTTTTTTTACGCCCCCATCAACGCCCTCGCCGTTTTCATTATCAATTAGCAGTTTTTTGTTTTTAAGTAGCAGTAATATTTCTCTTTGTGCACTAAAGGTGCAGTGCACTTGACAAATATCCCAGTTGCTGCCTTGTTGACGCTCTCATTGCCTTCCAGATTCCTTATAATGGATGCAGATAAAGGTATGTACAATATATATTTAGATGTGCATAAGCATTATCCGATTTCCACACGCATTAAGCGCGTTGTGCTGGACACATATTTACTTCGCCAGCGTGCATACATACATATGTACATACATACATATGTATATTAATTAACATATAGTACTTACAATAGAGCTGTAAAAAAGCTGATAAATGTACGTGTCGAGTTATTGAACCCGATTCAAGTGTATTCTGTATTTATCAGTTTAGTCAAGAGTTTATATTAATCGCGCATTTATAAATGTGTCTGTTTGCATGTTTATTTCACCCCGTCAACCTAGCGTTAGTCAGCAGTGCTTGAAAGCGTGCTATTTATTTTGTCAATCAAATGTGACTGTTGCGATTAGCAATTACACTGCTCTCTCTCTCTCTCTCGCTCTCTTATGAGATCATTCAACGGTTAAGCTCTTTGCGATATTCTTTTATTAAATGCTGGCAACGCTCCACCAAATAAAAACTTAGCTGTAGGAAAACGCAAGAAACTTGATGTCAAAGAGTATTTAAATGTCGCATCTATTAAATATTTGCTTATTTCATGTATAGCAAATTCATCCAAACAAATGATAGCCTTTCTGAACTTTGCTCACAGCACTGGAAAAGATTAAGTTGACGACTAGCCCGTTGTAAATTTCAATAAATGAAATGTTTTGCGTGCGCCTAATGGTTTTTCAATAGCTATGGGGCCTTCACAGAAATGGCGATTTTTCAAAAACCTAAACTTATGTACAGAACAATAGTATATAGTATATATAAGCTGTTAGCTCTTCTTACGTTTTCGGATATTTTTCTTCAAGCGTGCTATGAGTGTTGAAACTCTGCTTTAAACTGACGTTTTAGGCAAACTAAATGCAATTGTTGAGCTTCATTTGCGTTCATTTACGCTAAAGCATAGCTAATGCGAATTAGCTCGAGAGTGTGTAAAGAATGTCTTCAAGCAGTTATCACAGCAGTGAGACCTATGTCAATTGTCGTCACAGCTTGAATAGACTGCAACATTTAATTCCTATATTGCTCATTTACACAAGCGCTTATCAATCGGAACTTAGCACTTTAAATAATTTCCAACTGTTTTCATTCTTTCAGTACATAAAAGCACAAACTTGAGTTAAGAAAGAAAGCCAGGCAACAAGTGCCAAAAAAAAAAAATAGTTTTAAAAGTTAAAAAAAAAAAAAAACATCTAAATTGTTTCCTATTTCATTTAAGTTAACAAAATTCTAGTGTACAACAAAGACGGCTGGTTTGATTGTGATTCATTATAATGCGTCTTGACAACCTTGCATATCGTAAGTTAAAAATGTGACTCTAATTGAACATTGGGATGCTTCACGTGGGCAATCGATGGCACGCAAGCCAATTGCACTTAGCTTATTACACACTCAATAAGGGTATACAAGTTTTGATAAGACATTGGATACCTTATTGAGTTACTTATTGGTGGAAACAATCGGTTTACTTATAGCGATAAATTCGAAATCTTTTATATAAAAACGATTTTTAATGAAACTTTTCCAACTTCCGTACTACAAACTTCCATATAACGAATTTAATGCCAGAACACTGTAATTTGCTTTAACGAAAACCCCATTCTTTATCTATAACGACATTTTTTCTGGTCCCCTTCAGATTCGTTATGTGGAAGTTCAACTGTATTATACAAAAATTTAAGCTGTAGTTGCTTTTTAAGGGTATTTTTAAGCTATACGATGTCGTACATGCCTTAATTATTAAAATTTATGCGAACATTAAAACAAATGCGCCATTTTCTCTGTGTGTGTGTGTGTGTGTGGCAGTTTACATAAACAGAAAGGTTGCATGCAACCTGGTTAGCCTTATTGGCATACAAAGTTGTTAAACCCGTAGCGTTGGATATTTGGGGCTATGAATGGGCCTTTTAACTATAGGTACAAACATGCAAGCGACATGAATGTAGTTCAAGGTCATCGTGTCCCAAATTAAATTAGCAAAATGTGTGTTGCGACTAATTTCCAAACATTTCCTTTAAAGCTGGGCATTTCTTAACAGTTTGTCAGACGACAAACTGGGAAAAGGTTGTACAGGAAATTCACACTCAACTTTCCGTTGTAAAATGTGTTTGTATTACTTGTAAACTCTCTCTCCAAGAAAGTTTTATGAGCTAATATGAAAATCCCCATGAGGCCAGTTGGGCAAACACTTTGGCTATAGCTAAGTACAGCACTACAGTATATGTACATCTGCATAAACTTTTATTTCCTATGGTTATTTCCAGAGCAGCTGCAACAAGTTTTCATGGTGAATGCAAATTGAAACTGACTGCATTTTATGTTCGCATAACAAATTTGCATATGTGTAGAGTTTTTCATATTAATGTTAACTCTGAAAAACAAAAACAACAAAAAATACGTACGCTTCAAGAGTTTCTGATTCTAGTGTAAATAAATGTTGCAAAAAAAAAAAAACAAACCATAACCATAAACAACCTTGCGCAATGGCGAGGCTTGTGTCAATTTTGGCCACCAGACACTAGACATCAGACAAAAACAACAACAACAACAAACATATTTGGTGTAATTTGTAAGTGCCGCAAAAATTCTTGCAAGTTGGCCGCTCTTGTTATTGTTGTTGTTGTTGTGGTTTCGCAAAAGCAACCAGAAATGTGAGTCATTTACTTGTTTTTGGGCATAATCATTTGCGTCTATGTGGAAATCATAGATACTCGAATGTTTGTTGTCGTTGCACGTTTTGGTATCGGCAGCATTAATATGAAGCGATACAAAACGAAAGACTTCAATGCAAGCAGCAAACTTGTTTTTTATCAGCACAAATAAAAAGCTGCGACCAACAATCATGCATGAAAACGGCATTCAATCGAGCTTTTATCACACATGCAGTGCAAGGCAAGGCAATGAGAGAGCAAAACAGCAAAAAGCTTTCACGCTGCACTCCACCCATAACAAATATCCAATGCTCAGCATTAAGTACACAGAGCACACTCAAAGCACTCGAAGCTTACTCTCGCTTTTGACGCCGATGTTGCGCC
This sequence comes from Scaptomyza flava, assembly GCA_030179655.1. Lineage (NCBI taxonomy): Eukaryota > Metazoa > Arthropoda > Insecta > Diptera > Drosophilidae > Scaptomyza > Scaptomyza flava. Next base: position 85,787,026 of record JARNME010000404.1, on the reverse strand, counting down.
GATGTTGCCGACGTCGGTGACCGTTAACGTTTTTACCTGTTTATCTGGTTTTGGTTGTGTGTGCTTTTGTTTTTTCTTTCTGTTTGTTGCAATCGTACTAGTGTTCAAGCTGAGCTTGAGCTTTTGCCAGCGCGCTGGCTAAACATCTTTTGCTGTGCGCGCATTTCAAGACTTCAGTTACTCAGCGGCTTTGCTAGCGTTCAAGTCGTTTGCCGTTGCCGGGTGCGTTTAAACACATTTTTTGTTTAGTGGCTCAAAGCCAAGAATCTTGATTGTGCATAGAAAATATAGTGACTCGTGCTCGCTTTGACTTACTTGGTGTGCGTTTGGTTGTGTGTGTGTTTGCGTTTGCCTATGTGTTAATTTAACTATTTTGAAATGCCTGCGGTCGCCTGTTGCTGCTGTTGCTACCGCTGCTGCTGTTGTTGTTAGCGGTGTGTCTCTTTCACAAAATTAAAGCAGGCAAAACCCAACAAGCAACAGGCAACAAGTGTAATTTTACAATTGTGCACAGTAGTCGCATTCCAGTAAAAGTTGCAAGCTGTGCGCACAAGATTCATAATATGCCACATCGATATATGCGTATATATACATACATACGTATGTAGCTCAAGTTATAGATATTTCATGGATTGGAGTGTCGCAAGACCTTGCCGGAGTCGGCCCAGCCAAATGAAACCAAATGAACATGCCTATTGACTTTAGCGTCGCTGCCAAAGCGGAAAATCATTAAGATACATATGTATATATGTACATACATATATGTAACAAGTTGCAGCAGCAGCAGCAGCAATGCACATACATCATCTGGTGGCTATGTTTGGTGGATGTGTGTGTGTGTGTTTGTATGTTTGTGCAGATGTACGTGAATAGTTTTTATGATTACTTATGTGGAAAAAGTGAAATTTCGCTGTTGACGCCACACGAAGAAGCAGCCACTCAAAACGAAATAAAAGCTAAACATCAAAATCAAAGTGAAGCGCGCACAACAACAAACATTCGCTTTTTAAATAAATAAATACAACAACAACAACAACTAAATAAATAAATAAATGTATTGACCACATAACCATAACACCAGCTTTGATATGAACATACATATCCGTTTTGATCGAAAAGAGAGTAAAATTCTTCACACACTCACTCTCTCTCACTCTCTCTCTATTACGCACTCTTAGACTCATAACGAGAGAGAGAGGGAAAGACATTTTTGCTGTTAAAATAGTTCACAAACAAAGAAACAAACAAACAAAGTTGCGTGAAGTGCGACAATTGTCGCTCATTGTCTTTTTAAAGCATTACATCCATCTCCAACTACCACCATTCCCCACTTCCCGTCTTATAACGTGTCGCCGCAACAAAAAATACAAAACTGACCTACTGCCAAGATGGAACTGAATTTGTCACTGAGACATGCCGTTGACACGCTATTGTTTAACAAAAAAATACCTAAAAAAGCAACAACAAATTTTCAAATCACTTTATTGTACACATTATCAAATGCAACAAAAACAGCATTATTATTTGGCAGGCAAAGCGAGCCAAAAATATAAAAAAATACAGTAGCAAAAAAAAAGAAGTTAAAAATTGTCAACAGCCACGTTCGTCGTTTTTTTTTGGCCCGTCCAGTGTCAGCGGCGGCAACAGCAGCAGCTTTAAAAATTGGGTCAGGGTAATTGTTTACACTAAGTAGCTGCTACTTGTGCTTGTGCTACTGTAGCAGTTGTTGTTGTTGTGTTTGTGCAACATTTAAACGCAGTGAAATTATGCGGCATATCTCAAACTGCTGCTGCTGCTGCAAGCTCAAGCCAACTCTCTTTACTTTCAGTTTGATTCTCATGCCAGGCAGTTGCTGCTTTTAGCCAAGTTTGTTGTCTGCCAGTTGACTTGTTGCCCACTCAGCACTTCATTTAGAAAGTCAATTTCTATTAAAGCTAAATTCTGCTTAAGCACACACATAAGCGATTTCACGCTAAGCGCCCCAACAGTTGTTAATTAAAAAAGCAGCCAACAGAAACAACGCCAATTACTAGAACTCAAATTACAAAAAATAAAAATGAAAAAACACAAAAAACTTATGCTTGAATGCATTGCTGATTACATGTGTTATCTGTAATCAAGCGTAAAAACACTTGTTTCAATTGAAAACCAGAAGCTTTACACAGAAATCACTTGATGCTGTTTTTTCACAAAATGCCAGCAATTCAAATAACATTTGATAAGGAACTTAAGCTATTCTATCAAAATTCTATTGCCTAGCCTAAGGCGCAGAAAAATAATGAACAGAACTTTAGTTCGCTTAGATACAAGCACAAATCTGTGTAATATTTTTATCTGTATTCATTTATTATGATAATCGCAATAGCTGCTGTTGCCGCAAATCAGCGATAAGATATTATCCACCTGTAAATACATATTTCTTGTTATGTTTATTTATGCATATTGGAATTTATTAGCTTCGCGTCACTCTCATACATGCAATTATTTATACATACTATATAAAATAGGATTATGAGTGTTGCCCCTTTATTTGCTTTCACAGTGCGCAGTTGTTATTCTTACGATAAACTGTATAAGCATAGAATATAATTTGTAACGCCTGGTTGGATATCCAACTTATGCCATACTCATGACTCATTTCTAATCAAAGACAGCTAACAAAACAACAATTGTGAACTGCAAATCAAATAACAATTTGCATTCAATGAACTCGCAGTTAACAGAGACATTTTGGCATTCAGTGGCTAAAAAACGATTTGTTTTAGCTGATTTATGGCCTCAAAATGATTATGAGCAGAACGTCGCCAAAAAGCGCACAAAATAATAATTATTAGTTAATTACTATTCAATACGCATGTCCCATTCTGTGTGGAATAAGAGAGGGTGCAGGGGTTATGTGGTACAACAAAAAAAGTTTGGCTCATTGTCGTCAATAACTAACTGTATGCACGAGTGTTTGGTAAATCAGCAGTTTTGTATCTAACAGCGGGTCGACCTTCAGAGCACACTAAGCTCCATGAAATAAGCAAAGCAAAATCATTTCACTGTATTTGAGTGTGTATCTCAAAGTGCAAAGATTGAAAGAGCAGACTTGAATCGTTTTCGGACTACAAGATACCCTGCACAAGTGATTTTTGTTTGATTTTTTCCGTACAGTAGACAGAATATGGCATTTCAGCTACTCATAGATAGACTTGTAAAAGATTTAGACATTCTGTATTGTAATTTGATCTAAAGTTGTTAACTTACTTACAAACGATTCGTTTAAGTAAACGCTTAAGTTAACTTAAGACTGTTTGTTATATGATCCAAATCAATTTCACGGGCATTAGCTTTAAAAGTTACTATAAACTAGATTTTTGTAGCTAATTGTGTTTAGCCCCAAGGGCAAGTTATAGTATATTTAGTAGATTCTGATATCTATTGAATTCAAATAGTTTTTCCCTTTATAATTGTGCTTTAAACAAGATCTTTAGATACTCATTAATGGGTTGAACTGACATTTGACCTTTAAACATTAACTGCACATTGAACCCACACCAGCATGTATAATACCATCTGCAGCTGCCATAATCTCAACTAACAACTAAACCGCTTTAGTTATTACTGTTATCAAGTTCATATTTTGTGCATGGTACACACAAAAAAGAAATAACGCTTGTGGCTGCTTGGTACGAGTTAAGCTGATCATTTTCGTGACATGGTCAAGAGCTGTTTAACCGCAAACACACAAAAACAAAACAAAAAAAAAAACATCATCAACAGAGCGACACGAAGATATGCGTTTATTCAAAGCGTAACTGAAACGTGCCAATAAGTCTAATTACTAAATACGTTACACACACACATACATATAACAATGTTTGTATCTCAAGCTTATCATCGGGCCTATTGACTTCGTCACCTTGAATTAGAATCTTTACTGCATTTTAGCAGCAATGTTGAAAATCTCTTTATTGTGTTTGACAAATTGACGCAAACACAATTAAAAATTGTTGTTGGCTTCATTTTATTTTTGTTGAGTTTGTCTCGATTTCCTATTGTTTCCGTGCGGGGCTTTCAAATTGACTGGGCTAATAAATGTATTCATCAGAGTCAATTTTTATAGCGCCAGTACCTTCAATTGTCGGTAATAAGGCATTTTAAAAGCAAAAAACGCATGCCAGCAAAGCTTTATAGAAATTATTGCCCAACAACAGCAACATCAATAAAGCCCTGGCCTCGGTCAAGGTGTTTGCCAAAAATTAATTTTAAAAAAATAAATATTTTTAAATTTAGATTTTTTTTTAAATAAATGCGTATAAAAGATAAACTCTCAAAGCCCGGGCCATTAAGACGTTCAGCGTTTTGGCAACAACAACCTTTTATTTTTTTTAATTGCTTGACAGTTTTAGTTGTTGCTATTGTTGTTGTTGTTTGAGGCGGAGGTTAAGTGGGTCTCATTTGAGGTCTAGCTTTGTACATACATACGTAAGTTGCCCTGCGTGTAAGGGCGAAGACAGCTCATTGCCAACAACAACAACAATTTAAAGTTAATTGTTATTTTAAAATCCATAGCAAAACTTATTGAAAGCACTTTAAGCTTATAGCCACATTTGGCCGAACGAGCAAGGTTCTGAAAGCAACAGCCATAACAAAAGATCTTGCTTTCAAAAGCGCAAAAAGAGAGTCTTGAAAAGCGTCGCAAACAAACATATCATCTCTGATAAATTAGCCTAAAGACAAAACCTAAGAAACGAAAACGAAACAGATATATGCAAAATCACAAGGTTGGCTTGCCCCAAAACGTGTCTCGAAGCTTGAAGCTGGCGTTCAGAGCACAGCCCGCTTTTAACAAGTTAAACTTGACTGCGGCTGCTGCTGCTCCGCTTCAGCCTTAGCCTTATGGCATACGCATAAACACCAAAGGCATATCTATATAGTTATTATAATAACAATCTCAATCAACATCATCCAGTTTTATTTTAGAACTTTGCCCGGCAATCATATCATATGCATTCTCGACTTGATTTCGATAGACAAGCCGTTTACGCTGTTCTGTTTTTTAATTTAATCGTTTACTATTTTTTTATTTTTGCAATTTCAGAAGCAGCTATTTTTTTCTTTTTCTATAGCATTTGACACCCGCACAACGAGAACAACACAAACAACATGAATGGACCCAAACACAAACTCTGCGCCAAACTATCCAGCACATATTTGCGCAAATGGTGTAAGTAGATCGTTGAGAGATAACAAAACAGTTGATGTTAGGGTTAATAGATATTTACAATTAGCAATGATTTAGTAGAACAAGTATTACAAGAAATTATAGAACCTGTCATTCATAGTAATAGCTTGGATAAGGGAATTTCTAAGCATAATAATAAGATTACAAATTTGACAGTCAAACGCAAAGCTTGTTTTCAACCAGTCAACCTGTCCCTATTAATATGACCCTCCACTGTGCATGGCGTTGCCAGATAGCAAAATCAATTGAATTTAAATCCATTGATAGTTGAAAAAAGTGCAATTGTTAAGCAAAGATAAATCTCCCCTTAGTACTATATGTCAACTCATGTTTATATCATTAGCTATTGTTGGATTGTGACATTCCTAAGATGTACGGCATTAGTCAACACAGGTAGTATTTATGTAAGAACTTGGAATATTTCCGTGTTGAATAGACATCAAAAACAATAATTGGCCAGCCAATGGAGCTAGTCGGAATCAGTTAGAATCAAATGAATTTGTTGTTTTCTTTCGAATTGCTGTTTTCTATGACTGGTTTTACTGGATTCGAAATATTTAAATTCTAATTGGTTTGCGAATCAAGTGTACTAACTATACAAAATATTTACAACGACTTTAAAGATGTTTGTTTGTTCAACATTTTGCTGACATTGCGTTGTTCTGTCAAGGTCTTTACCACACACACACACACTGCTATTTGGCCAGTCAGCCAGTCAGGCAGTCAGCCAGTCAGCCAAATCCGATGTTTACCGGGCTTCAACTTTTGTTTTAACACATTCTTCATGATTCATCAAAAATCATCAAAATACTTATTGCGTTCTAAAATTACGTAAATATATTAAGCTTAGAGTTTCAATGCGAGTGGCGGGGATTTAATTGAAAACTGGGTTATCATGAGGGCAAACAAGTAGTAAGTCAGACTTATAGCTCGTAGTTGACTTCAAGTGTTATGTAGGATAACTGGTATTTAGGTTACGATTATAAATCTTTCAGAAATAAACTCGCTAACGTACGGCACAAGTTTTAATTTATGTAATTATTCAATCAAATGATTAATAGCTAATTGCAGACAGTTTTATTGTGAAATGCAATACGATTATACATAAAAATAGATTTGATTAACTCAAACAGCAACTTAAATTCGAAAGCAAATATTAGCTTTAAGATCTTCTAAAACGGTTTGTGATTCACGAGAAGATTATTGAAGCTGAATCGCTATTGAGGAGATTGATCCATCAACTCAGTTAATGGTAAACCCTCAACAGTCTAAAGTTATTAATCATCAATAAGAATTGCCTAATGGAGGTCTGACAAATTGAGTTGACAATTGAATCAAAAAGCTTTGCAACTTACTTGTTGAAAGGTTTTTAGCCCAAGCTTAAGAACCCAAAGTAAGTTCTTGAAGGTGAAACAGTTCAAACTTACAGAAAACTATACAATGCCAAAGTAGAATGTTCGAAATTCAAATATTATTTGCGAGTGGGAATGGGAATGTTGATCGTATTCTATCAATAAGTGTATTTTTACAAAAAAAAAAAACATAATGTGGAAAATGTCACGTCAAAAATTACAACCATAATTCCGTTTTGAAACGCATCTGTAAGTTTCTCGAATTGGGCGGGGTTCCCGCCCAATGACTGCATTCAGGCGAAGAGAAATACGTGTAATGGCTGCATAATAAGCTCAGAGTTTTTCGATTGACTCACATCGACTGGCACATACCAATTGAGCGAGCAATCAACGGCAAATTGTTTGATACTATTTTTGAATGGAAAACTCATTTCATTCGTTTTATTTTTTTTCAGGGATTACAATCGGTTTTGCTTCCATTTTAATAATCGGCGGCATTTTGGTGGCCTGCGAGTTTTCCGTGTTGATCAATGCGATCGTTGATCGAATGATAGGGCTACGGCCCGGCTCCAAGACCTTTAACTGGTGGGCAAAACCACCCGTTGAGCCCCGCATTAGCTTGTATGTGTACAACGTAACAAATGCGGACGATTTCCTAAGCAATGGCTCCAAGGCCATTGTCGACGAGGTGGGACCCTATGTCTATTCGTAAGTATTACCCTCCCCTAACACCCGCACATACCACTTGAAAGTAATGGAGCAATTTTGTTTGAACTTACACAGCGAAACGTGGGAAAAGGTGAACATTGTGGAGAATGACAATGGCACATTGAGCTACAATCTGCGCAAAATCTATACGTTCCGCGAAGATCTGTCTGCTGGGCCCGAAGACGATGTTGTTATTGTGCCCAACATACCCATGTTAAGTGCAACATCACAGAGTAAACATGCCGCAAGGTAAGCGATAAATGGCTAAATGCTTTCACCTGATTTCATTTTAACTTTACATCAACTTATCCCAACAGATTTCTGCGCTTGGCCATGGCTAGCATAATGGACATATTGAAGATCAAGCCATTCGTGCAAGTCTCTGTGGGCCAACTGCTTTGGGGCTATGAGGATCCGCTGTTGAAGCTGGCCAAGGATGTAGTGCCTAAGGAACAGAAGTTACCTTACGAAGAATTCGGTTTGCTCTATGGCAAAAATGGCACGTCTTCGGATCGAATCACCGTTTTCACGGGTGTTGATGATATTGCTCATTATGGCATCATCGATAACTACAATGGACGCACGCATTTGCCTCACTGGACAACAGACAACTGCAATCGCCTTGATGGCACTGATGGTTCCATCTTTCCACCTCACATTGAGAAGACTCGCGTACTTGAGGTTTACGACAAAGATCTTTGCCGTCTGCTCCCGTTGGTCTATGAAAAGGAGGTCGAGACCTCAAACGAGGTGCCCGGCTATCGTTTTACCCCACCAGATTGGGTTTTCGCCGATGTTGACAGTCATCCCGATAACATGTGCTATTGCCCAGCTGGCAAACCATCCTGCTCACCCAACGGACTCTTTAATGTTTCGCTGTGTCAATATGGTAGGTCAACTTTATCTATATTTCATTATCCTTGCCTAATGCCGTTTCTTCATTTAGATTCACCAATTATGCTAAGCTTCCCGCATTTCTATTTGGGTGATGATAGTCTGAGGACTCAAGTTGAGGGCATTTCTCCGGCACAGAAGGATAAGCATCAGTTCTTCTTTGATGTTCAGCCTGTAAATAGTCTTACTTACAAATCAATAACAGATCTAATACATTTCCTTACTCTCAATTCCTTTTAGAAAATGGGCACCACATTGCGTGTGCGTGCTCGCATCCAGATCAATCTGGCTGTCAGCCAGGTGTTTGATATCAAACAGGTGGCCAACTTCCCGGACATCATATTCCCCATATTGTGGTTCGAGGAGGGCATCGATAAACTGCCCGACGAGGTGACGGATCTGATGCGTATCGCCGAAACGATTCCACCCAAAATCCGTGTGGTTCTTATTGTGGTGCTGTTTGCATTGGGTGTGGCTTTGCTTCTCCTTTCAACATTCTGCTTGATCCGCAATTCGCATAGGCAGAGTACGCTGCATTTGGAGGGCTCGAACTATTTGGCCACCGCCCAGGTGGACATGAACAAGAAGCAAAACAAGGATACCACAAATCCCAGCAATGTGCGATATTGATTAAAACAAACACAAACATAATCTGTGCTGTGTGTTGTTTCGTGTGTAGAGGGCCCTTGGGGGCGAGTGTTAGTGTTTAGTTGTGAGCTGAGCTAGGAGAGAACGCTGGATGTTGGCGTTTAGTTTAGAACAAAATGGAGCTGGGAAGACTTATGTGTATATGTACATATAAGTATGTATATGATAGGTCCTCGTTTTTGTAAGTACTTATATATTATATAATCGTTATGAAAATTTTTGAAAGTATATTTAGATGATAGTCGATGTCAAACGGTCGTGATCGCTATAAGTCTCAAATTTTCTTTGTTATTATTCTACGTCATTAAATATCAAAACAAAAAAATAAAATTTGTGCGGTATTACGGCAACTGACCAAATAAGTCACAAACATCAAATAAACAACAAAACACAAATATGTAACACAAAAACGATAAAAAAAAAACAAGTTTCACAAAAAACTCTCTCAAGTTCCGTCCATCATATAAATGTGCTTGATTAGACCAAAATTGTTGAATTAATGGACTAGCAACTTTCCCGCTACGTTTTAAAGAAACTACAGCAATAAATAAAATATATATATGTATGTATCTTATGAATATCTGTATAATGTATATGACTATAATGTGTACAATAAAATTACGCTATTATTTTAATTAGGCACATAAAGAATATTTACCAAAACGCATTTCTCAATTCGATTTCCTGTACATTTGAACATCTTTGAATGTTGCTAAGATATCAATTATTTTGTTTTCTTTGATATTCTAAATATTTAATGATCTCTCCCTGGACTTTTGGTGATAATTGTTAGCAATAAATGGAGCGCAAGGTTTTTTTAAATATATATTTGATTATTTATTATTGTGACGAGGCATAAAATAAGTTTGTCCAGGGTCAAGTTGTTATTTAGGGTATTTCTTAGTCAAAAACAAACATGAAATTCAAAATATTATCTCGATCACAGTTTCAATCTTATTTAACCCTACATTTTACAGATTAATGATGCAATTGCCCGATTTTGTCTACCTATTTAAGTTTGCTTCAAAAATAGCATTGATTTCAAAATAGCATCGATTTTAATTGCTAGACCGGATCTAGCCATTTCAGACACCTAGAATTCTCAAAAGTGTTGTTTCATTTTAGATAGAGTTCACTGTGTTCACTGAACGCCCAGACAGCGAATGTTTGAGGGCAAGTGCAATTCATTTGCCCGAGGCTGATATACATACATATATACTTTGTCTATGACTGATAAGGCGACTTCCAATGAAGAGCAATCAATGGGAGTTCTCAATCATTCATTCACGTGTTTCTACAGTATAAACTTTTCATAAGAAAACTGCAAGCTCAGCTAATGACTTCAGGTAGAACTATCGCTTGGATCATGCAATTTGGATTGCTTGGTGGCAGGTGCATTACGGAGATGCAGCGGCAATGCGTTAAGATGTGCCACAGACTCATCAAACTTATCTGTATACAGTAAATTTGAATTACGATTTGCGTAAACTCTATGCTCGGGTCAGGAGTTGTGACGTTATCGTTATCGCTAACATTGCGCCACCAGACTCGAGTTTGGCCTCACAAAACTGATAGTGTTCCTTATATACATACATATTATTAAATACCCTCGAAAAACCAAAGAACTGCCAATTGGGTATGAAAGAAAGAATAATTCTAAGCGCAACTAAACACCTCCATACTTAGAAAGGTTTAATTCTAAATCTTTCTGGATCTATCTTTAAAAGTCTTGCGTCTTTCAACTTAAGTTTCTTGCTACAGAGTATCAGTTTGCCTTGTCTAATTCCATTCCGATCCATTTTGCTCGATTTCTTTTTGAGATTATCATTTTTGAGCTGCTGTTTTCTTTTTTTAAACACACGCCTAAGAAGAGGAAGAGACGTCGCGATAAGTCAATGTAAAATATGAAATACACATATATAAAAATAAGCAAACACAATTTGTGTTTGGAATAGCATGAAAACTCAAAAGCGATTAGCTATTGAAATCAAACGGATCGCGTGATTTCGCCAACGCGGACGATACTCGAGTTGAGACAGTGAACCGATGCAGTGCATCATGTCTAAGTGTTGTTTCTGGTTAAAAATCGCGGCACTTTCACTGTTCGGCCTGTTGAACATCTATTTTTATGTGATCTCCTGTGGCATTAGTTACCAATATGTTTTGGCTCAGGAGCATATCCACTTTCGCGAACAGATGCCCACCATGGACAGCTGGGTGAACTCCCCGTTCGGCAAACTGAAGAGCTATCTGTTCAATGTGACCAACAGTGAAGAGTTTCTCTCGGGACGCGATAGTAGGATCAAACTGCAACAGATCGGACCCATTGTCTACAAGATTGTGGGCTACAACGAGGTACTCAATCGAACGGATAGCAGTATAACCTATAGGAAGCAACGAAATCGCCTTGTGGAGTTTGTGCCCGAAGAGAGTGTCTCGCCGGATATTCTCAATAAGACAATTGTGCAGTTTAATAGTGTTTTACTAGCTGCCGCCGCCAGATGCAGTCAGATTCCCTTTGCTTGGATGGGCTTCAATCCGTTGACCATTGGCGAGCAGGTTTTCCTGCCTGGTAGTGTTTACTACTTTCTCTGGGAGTTTACACGTCCCTCGCTGGAGTTCTTTAGCAAGATGGTGCCGCTGTCAACCAACTGTGGCACGCTTTTCAATGTAAGTTGATGAAGTAGAACATTATCCTTAAAGGTTTCTCACTATAAAGAACCATTCAAACAGGCTCTTAAGGAGAAGAAAGAGGTCTATACGGTGAACATTGGGCCAAAGCATGGCATGAACAACTTTTTTCGCATTCAATCACTCAACGATCAAGAGTTTATTGAGGAGCGTGTGAAGCGTGGCAAAGATCATCTGGATGAAAGTTGTCCCATTAAGGTATCGGGCACTTGGGACAACTCTCTGTTCCCACCATTTACGCAAAGGGATACTCCTTTGAGCATAATGGCCAGCGAATCCTGTCGCGTCCTCCCTTTGCACTATCAACGCGATGTAGAGACTGCTGGTTTAAATACCTATCGGTATACTTTACTCAAAGCTAATCAGACGCCGCCTGCTTGCATGGATAGCACGTATGGAGTCCAATTGCCTCGCGGCTTGTTCGACGTATCCAAATGCATGATACGTACGTATAAATTATAGTCAATTATATTATATCAACTTTTGACATTTAATTTTGTTTTATAGATGATGCCCCATCGGCTTTCTCAATGCCACATTTCTATGGCACCAGCTACGATTGGCAAGAGCACTTCGAAGGCCTCACTCCCAATGTCGAAGATCATGAGCCATTTATATTGCTGGAGCCCATAACAGGCATACCCATCAAAGAGAAATATCGCTTTCAATCCAATACACCGTTGCCGGACTTCCAGAACCTCAGTCCAAAGCTCCAAAAGCTGAGTCATATGATTGTTCCCGGCTTTTGGTATGAATTTGTAAGTAGCTCTATTTATAAAAGATTAATTTATTATTTTATTTAAAAGATATTTGGAAATTTTAACAAAACCTTAACCTTTGTACTTTTAGGACATGGGACAATTGCCTGACTTAGTGCTCTTCATGATTCGCACCAATGTTCAAGTGATGCCGGTTTTGCAGCCAATTCTGATGGCACTCCAGCTGATCTGCGCTTTGTGGTGCTTGCTGAGCGTGGTGCGTCGTTGCTGTGGATGTGGCAGCTATGGCCAGATATATCGCAAGATTTGTGGTACAGGTGATGTGCAGCTTGAAACGATTTTGAATCCAAAACCACAACATGATCCCAAGCGCAGCACTGAACTCGCTCTTAAGTAGTCGGGACTCGCATTTATATCTTATAGATATGATTTGTTTAGTAGTTAAACTAGTATTTAGCTGTAAGCTTAGCAAGTACACACAAACTCACACATTCATACAGGGGGAGAGAGAGCGAGAGAAAGAGAGAGACAGTGAAGAATCACCTCATTGGACTGTGCTTATCAGTCAATAATAATAATAATAATAATCATAATCATAATATGTATACGTAGTAATTGCCGCTTGGTTGCACATCAAAATATTGCCTCTTATTTCACCTTATCTGTCAAACTTGCAGACGGCACGTGAGGACAGGGGAAAAGGTAGTGGCGGGATAGACAGCTGCCCATCCCCAATACCCAAAACAATCTCAGGGCTTCGAGACCAGCTAGCGACTTGTCGAAAGGTCGCGGCATTTTTTGTTTGATTACTAGGTTTTGTCACAATTACAGATAGTAAGCTCAACATACTCACACCCGTACATAAATAAATATATGTTTAAGTATATATGTATATCACTTTATATCATCTTGGCAATGAAAACCTGTGCACGTACCTACAGTTAAGATCTGTGTCCCCAGATTTATTTGCCTTCATTGAATCTGATTTTTTTTTTTGTGGTGTGTCAGCTTGATATTTTTTTTTTGGTTTGGTTTGTTTATTTTCTGTTTTGCTGTCGCTGTCGTCGCACTTCGCCTTCCTGAACCTGAACTTTTGCACAAGTTGCCTTTTCAAGGCAAGCAACCCTTTTGCATGCCCCCCCGACCATCTTCTTTGCCAATGCTCTACGCTCAGTGCTGCGTTATCTGTTGTGTTTACGTTTCCCTCGAACTTTCCATTTGCAAAAAGCAAACAACACCCATTTGGCGATTGAGCAACGCTAATACTAAGTAATTGTATCTGTTTTAAAATTCACAAGCAACTTAGACAACAATTTTTGCAATACTATAAAGTAACAAATGATTGGGAATGATAAAGAAATGAATGAATTTCAAAAATATTGCAAAATAATATTGGTTTTTCTCTAATTTTCATGTTAAATATCTTAGAGCAACATCATTAAATATTTTACGTTAAATTTTATAGTATTTACTTAATTTAAATTTGCATAAATTTTGATTTAATTTGTTGGAAATGAACAAAAAGATAATGTACTTATCAATATGTAGCTCACAAAGATTTGCCAAGACTTTGGAATGACCCAAGACATCCTAGAAGAATAAAACACAACTTTCCCAACTATTTTTCGAGGTTTCAATTACTTTTATCCGAAGAAATTCGCTTGCAACTAACTGAAATGTCTGAAATGTTTTAACAAGCTAACAAGCGGCGCACCAAGTTAAAAAAAGAAAAATGTTGACAGATTGTTAATTTTGATGATGATAGTATGATGAATGTAGCTGAGCTTTGCATAATCACACCTAACATTAACATAAAAGTTATATCACTTGTGTTGTAGAGTGATTTATTAGCTTTCATTAGCTCATTACAGCCCGAGGGATTGAAGTATTTGTTGTGCTTTTACGTAGAACTGACCCATTGAACTAACACAGCTAAGTATCAAATTTTAGATGTCTCATTTCTGTAGCTCAGCGCCTGCGTCATTGACATCAAAGTGCGAAGACAAATAAGAAAAGAGGAAACAAAAATATGTTGATTGAAATGCGAAGTTTAATGGGTCATAAGCGAACAATTATCAGCAATGAATTTTACTTCCATACACGACAATGGAAAGATCCACTACATAATACTAGTCCTACTCATACTGCATACAATGTGTGCATAAAAAAGCACGCGTCATCGCCATTGAGGGTAAATCCCAGTTCAAGTCTGCATCAACAAAATCGAACAGATAAAATTGAGACCAGTTCAAATGAGCTTTCGAAATCTGGTTGGGCCAAGAGTTTTTTTTTTTTTTATCAAATGTGCATGTTTATGTTTCTTTAAAGCACAACAAAGCGGACACTCGATAAGTGATATTCAGAGATAGTATAAATTCAATGAGGAAATGCATAAAAGAGATTACAACATATAAAAAAAAACACGCATTACAGCAACAACAACAACGAGGAGATTTACATTTTTCACGTAAGTACCACCAACAATTTTCCTACGAATTTTGTTCGTCAAGAGCAGCGGGGGGGTCGAGAGCCACAGAGGTGCGCAAAACCACTAACAACCTAAACAAATATGTAGCTGTGCCAGAGGAGGGGCTGCGGTGGCAGTTAGGGGGGCGATTAAGTCACATTTACATTAAAAAGCGACAGCATACGACGTGATCCAGAGAAAAAAGAGCAAAGCCAAAAGCTTGGGCGGCCAACATGCAAACAACTAAACCAAAATTCGGGCTAAAAATTCAAAATCCGGTTAAATTTTGTTGTTATTTTATTTTTTTTTGGCAGCTTTGACTGCAGCTCTTGTAGACCTTTGACTCGGCCAGAAAAGGTGGCTGACAAGTGGCCGAGCGAATGCGAAAGCTTTGGTCGCCAAAGCTCCTTAGTATAAAAGTCGGTTAAACAGTTTAACTGCTTGGCAATCAAAGCTGAGCTGTCGTACGCAACACACAAGCAGCAGTCAAACGACAACAACAACAACAACAGCAATAACAGGTGAGCTGACCAAATTAAACATTGACCAAAGAGAGGGCATTAAGAGAGAGTGGCGCGCAGGCTCATTGATACACCGAAAACCCAAAAACAACAATAACTCAAGCTGCGCTTGCGCTTTGTTTGCAACTGCAATTCAATATCGATACTTGAGTGCGTATTGCGTAAACGGATTGATTTGGCAACCCATGCGTTCGCTAAACAACAGTTATAAAGCAACAGGCTTGATTTTTCGATTCGAGTTGACTTATATAAAAAAAAAAGTCGCACTAATTTAATCACAAGCTCCAAGCTCGGCTTAACGACGTGGTCGAAAAATGTCTAAAACAAATTGTGAAACCTTTTTTTTATTAAAGAGAGAAAAAGAGAAGCAAAAAAATACACATAAATAATTAATTAGTATGCATATGTCATATATGCCAGGGGGCATTAATAATGCATGAAATGAGCTGAGCCCAGAAATGAGGCGTCCGAGAGTCCAAAAAAAAACAAGCCAATGTCACTCGAAAAGCCAGTTGCCAAGTTAAGAAGTTACCAAATTGCTGTTGTTAACGCTTTATTATTTTTGGGAAGATTTCGGACAGTTGATAGGCAGGCAGACGCGACTTTTAATTGTCATTGTCTATTAAAATTTGAAGATTTTTTCGAAACGTTTACTTAGCAATAACTCAAAATTTAATTTGTCGGTGTTTTTTTTTTTCTGTGGTTTTTTTCATTTGTTTACAGCTCGAGATCAACAAGATGAAAGCTTCACTGGCCATTTTGATTGTGTGCGTGTTTGCCGGCTTAACGGCGGCAGCAGAATACACACACAAATATGACAATGTCAATGTGGACGAAGTGCTGGGCAACAATCGCGTATTGAACAACTATATTAAATGTCTGATACAGAACGGTCCATGCACGGCCGAGGGCCGAGAATTGAAACGTTTGCTGCCCGATGCTCTCGAGACAGGGTGCTCCAAGTGCACGGATGTGCAGCGTCGCAATTCGAACAAGGTGATCAACTTTCTGCGCACCAACAAGCCCGCCGAGTGGAAGCTGCTCCTGGACAAGTATGACTCGAAGGGCATCTACAGGGCCAAGTACGATAAGCATCATTAAGTTAAGGCAACAAGTGCAAACAAAATAATCATCACAGTAAAAGTAAAACAACAATTAATTGGTATTAACTGTACATACATATACATATATATTGTGTATATGTATATACAACTAAATATACTCGTTATTTAAATTAAACAATAATCAAAACAAGACTTGAATTTCATTGCTTTTCTACCACCTTAACACGTTGAACGCAATTTTTATTGCCAAATGTTGCCAAAAAATTGAAAGGTTAACGGCTGCAGGCAGGACTACTAACTCGTATCATATATATTGTTTACAGTAAAACATGACTTGCAACGTCCGCCGCAACATTCTATATGTTATTTCGATTCGTTTATCAGATCGATAGCTCTAAAATGGTTGGCGACATTGATCGTCCAATCTGATTGTTGTCCAGCGGTAAATTCCTTTTTAAATCGATAGTTGCATATAAACACTTTATCCTGATACTCGGGCATTGTTCTTAAAAGTTAAAAAAAAAATCATCAATTAAATCGGAATCAACTGTAGAACAACAATGTTCTTAGTATCCGAGCAACCCTACATAATACTAACCCCATATTCCAGGGTATCTCCTCGCCGCGTGCTCTCATCTCAGACAAACCGCGCATTACGTGAAAGACCATTGTGATCTCAACCCAACGTTTTTGGAGCTTATCGTTGGCATCGTCAAACAAGATGCCGATCTGATAGGGAAACGAGAGATAGATGTCGCTTTCATTGATCTCCAGTTGCTTGCGTTGTGTCATCGAAAGCTTCTGGATGACGGGCTTCAGTTCGGCAAGGGCATCAGCTGACACAAGATCCTGCAGCTGATTCACCTCACCGCCAACCAGCTTGGAGGATACAACCTGTCAAAGATTTCATTTCAAATTTATGCTTTGAATATATGGGGACATTGCTCACCTGCAGCGCCTGCTTGGCGCCAAATATAAAGTCTTTAATTTGAAATTCGCTATCAAAATATGGGCGTATAATGAATTGTACTGTTATCCAATTTTTAATAGTATTTAAAGCTGAGGGCCAAATTATCTCTGGAAAGTCCATCAGACGCGGCAGTTGATTCCTGCTAGCCCGATTATTATTTTGTTCCGGTGCGTGCGGCAACGTGGCGAAGCAACGCATTGATGGTGTCACTGTCCTCAAAGTTGCCATGGTTAGACAACGCCTTAAAATGTGTTGCATCTTAAAAATAATAAGTTTTAACTAACAATAAAGTTTATGTTTGATTTTCTATTTCGGTATGATCAGCTGTTCGACCAGGGCAGGCAAGCCTTGTCGCCATGTAACATTTTGATGTTATGCAAGCGCTGTTTACACGCTGTTAAGTGCCTATTGTGAACTATTAACAATGTGAACGGTCATACTTTCCGTATCAGCGAGCCTGAAGTCGTGTTAACAGCACGATAATGGCAGTCACTTCCGTCTGTCAAATTTTTCTTTCTTTCCCAGCCACGACTAGCAAGGGTCGACAGCATGAGGTATTGTCGGATTTCATAAATCTATATGTTTTCTCTCAATTTGTTGTGTTGAAATATGTGAAAAGTGCTTATGAGTAAATGCGTACTATACTAAATACTGCACAAAATGGATGCAATTCAATTTAGTTAAAGTAATTGTGAAATAACCTGAATGTACGCACACACGCGCATGCACGCACATTCACATATACACACCAAGGGTATTGCACGCTGGTTTTACTAAACATACGGTGTTTTTTCTTCAATCTTTTGCTTACAGTTCTCTAAAGCTCCAGAAGAGGCTCGCAGCCTCTGTACTGCGGTGCGGCAAGAAAAAGGTTTGGTTGGATCCCAATGAAATCAACGAAATCGCCAACACAAACTCGCGTAAGTTTATTCTGTAGTTGCCAATGCATGACTATTGACTTTCTAATTGGAATTTGCAGGTCAAAACATACGCAAACTGATCAAGGATGGTCTGATCATCAAGAAGCCCGTTGTGGTCCATTCCCGCTATCGTGTGCGTAAGAACACCGAGGCTCGTCGCAAAGGTCGTCACTGCGGCTTTGGTAAGCGCAAGGGTACAGCGAACGCACGTATGCCCACCAAGCTGGTGTGGATGCAGCGTCAGCGTGTGCTGCGCCGCCTGCTGAAGAAGTACCGTGACAGCAAGAAGATTGATCGCCATCTGTACCACGATCTGTACATGAAGTGCAAGGGTAATGTGTTCAAGAACAAGCGTGTTCTCATGGAGTACATTCACAAGAAGAAGGCCGAGAAGCAGCGCAGCAAGATGCTGTCTGACCAGGCTGAGGCCAGGAGACAGAAGGTGCGTGAGGCACGCAAGCGCCGTGAGGAGCGTATCGCCACCAAGAAACAGGAGCTTATTGCACTGCACGCTAAGGAAGATGAGATCGCGGCAAAGGCTGCTGCTACTGCTGCTCATTAAGTGAACACATCGGCTTTGCTAGACTAGGCAATAATTGTAATTGTTTTTCAAAGTGAAATATAAACCGTCATTTTAGTTTTGCCGAAATGATTTTTTATAAACGTGAGAACTTTCCAATTGCATTTAATCATTCTTAGTTGGATGCTATATTTTTTAGCTCAGTGTCAACATTTACTAAATGCATGAAGCGATAACCAGTTAAATTATTGCGCGTTTCTTTTAAATTAAATTAATTCAAGCGATATGTTAAGCAAGTCAATATTGCTATCGATGCTTAGTATCGTTTGTGCCAATATATCGCACACGGAATTCGATATATTATCGTTCAAAGTGCAAACGATTTTTGCGCTAAGTGGTTGAGGTCACACCGTCCGCCGCCTGCCTCATTTTAAAATCAAAACTCGTTCGAAGCGGTCGGTTGTTGTGGTGCAGCAGCGGTGTACAAGAAAAAACTGTTTAGAATTCTGATATCTAAATAAAGCAATTACTGTAGATCTAAGCAGTCGCCCCATCAGTAGTCATTCAGATTCAAAACCAAACACCGTGTGTGCTTAAGCATAAAACGGCAGCGCCTTCTTAAAATCATCGCAAATCGCATTCGAGTTTAATAAAAAGCAAACGTGTCCGGCAGCGACTCCAGCTATTAAATAAAATTACCTGTAATACAAAAAAATAGTCTGCAGATTTCGTAATAGCAACAAACATTTGCTTGTTAGGCGGTCATTGTTTGTCGTCACGCATAGAATACAACAACAATAAAAACAAGAAAAATCAGCTGAAGGCCTGCACGCACACTTACGTACTGTAACCACACGCAAAAGAGACAAACACAGTGAAAGTGCACGTGTATGTGTATATAATACCAATCAAAAAGAAAAATTGTTGGTTCGGCATTTAATACAAATCCCCAAAATATATCAAAACGTATGTAAACCGTTTTTGGTAAATAGAAGCAACGCAACCCAAACCAAACCAACAACAAATACTAAAATAAAGCACAATGAGCGGATACACAGACCTCACCAAGCTGGAGACTAGTCGGTAAGTGCCAAAGATCTGTGTAAAACGGATGATGTGGGAATATACATATGTACATGCATACGAACAACTGTATGTTTGTGCTTGTGTACGTCCAGTTATGGGCTGGGCAAGCGCGAAGTTTCTAGTTAAAATGTGTTTAAATTCAATT
The DNA here is from genome assembly GCA_030179655.1 of Scaptomyza flava. NCBI lineage: Eukaryota > Metazoa > Arthropoda > Insecta > Diptera > Drosophilidae > Scaptomyza > Scaptomyza flava. The sequence continues at coordinate 85,767,091 of JARNME010000404.1, read as the reverse complement.
TAAAAGCAGTTGCTAAACTATAGAAGAAGGATGAGGTAGATGGTAGGAAGTTGGAGAGGTGAGAAGTTTTAGACAACATCGCGCACACAATTTCGCTCACATCATTTTGCTCTCTCTAGTGCTCTCTCAAGCGCCGCACCCCTTGGCTACACGGCATTTTCTCTTTCGTTTTGAACAAGAAAAAAAAAAGCCAGATACAAAAATTTTATCGTACGATGCGGACGGCCATTCAAACAAGAAAGAAAAAAAAGAAGCAAATTCAACGCTGCCTAATATGACACAATCGTGCTATAGCTGCACATAATATTTACAAATATACATTTATTTGTATTTGAGCTGCGTGTGTGTGTGTGCAAGCGTACTAACACTTATGTATGTGCGTATGTTTCCAATCTGAGCTCGTTTTGTACAGCTGTGTCTCTATGTGTGCGTATGTGTGTTTGTTTAAACTTTAAACTAATAAAATTGCATACCGCTGACCACTTTCCTTCTTGTTATCGCACTTGCTGAAATCAGTGCTTTTCGCACTTGCATGCCACTTATCGATATTAGGAACTATACTCATCCATTCATTGCACTGATAGGTGAAAAAAGACAAATAATGAGCCACACCACGCGACGACGCTTCAGGTTATCAAAAAAAAAAAATCACTAAAACTAACAATAAGAAACTTGTGATTCATAGGCCCTCCTCCTATAAACTTGAGTGATTGACGTAGGCATATATAAATATACACATTAATCATAAATTATTAATTGATGACGTTTGCGCTGGTTTCTGGGAATATTTGTATTACTTATTGGGTCTCTCGCCTTGATGATTGTCGTACCTGATAGAAATTGGGTGTTGTGTTTGTTTGAGTCGCATGCTAAATATTAAAATAAAACATTAGTATCGGTTTGCTGTGCTTATCGATTAACCTGTTGGAGGTCAGTCGAGGCCAAACAGAGAGGGCAGCCACACTGCAAAGCAAATATATTGGTCAATTTGACACAAAAGTGTTGCCCAATATTTGCAAATATTGCTGGCAAAAAAAGCAGCAGAAACAACAACAATAAAAACAAAGAAACAAAACATGACTGGCGTCTCTTCATCTAACAATCGTACTATTTTACAACCCGCATCGCTCTCTCTGTCTCTCACTCTGCTTCCACGAATCGCAAAGAGAGCAGTCAAAGAGAGTACGCTTAGCACTCTCTTGCCACTTACAAAAAATCGTCTGATTTCTGTGTTGTATGCGGCGCTGCTGCTGCGCATGCTTGTGCCGCAACAAAAAATAAAAATTAAAAACAAAACAAAAAACTGGACGCGTGTGTCGCGTGCCTGACTTGGCCCACTTCACACAGCTAGCCAGCCAGGCAGGCAAGCAGGCAGGCAGGCGGCAGAGTAGAGTAAGTCAGGTGTCACCAGGTGTGCTCGGCTAAGACTAAGCTTTGTTGTTAGCGCCTTAATGGGACACGCGACAATATGCCAAATACTAGAGAATTTAAACAACCAGCATATACACACACGCCACAGAGACATATATTTATGTACATATGCGCTCAGATAATAGCGTCGCGTTTTTTTTTTTTGCCGTGCTGCTCTGCAATTGGTCGTTTCAGATGGCGTGTTTTTAACAACACGACGGATGACTCTGCCTCTGCTGCAGTCATTGTTGCCTCTGCTGCCGGCACAATGGCTGCACTTGTACGATTCAACATTTCCTATGGGGCTGAAGAGAGCGGAGCAGGTGCTCCTATATAAAAGGTCAATAACGTTAATTGTCCTCTAACTCTGCCCGCCCACCCCTTCTTTGATTTTATTTGATTTCTAAGCTGGCGCGTGGCCAAAATTCAAATCACTTTGTCTGACTATCCATCGCCTGTTTTAGTGAAAAATGCGCAGCGACATTTACTAAAATGGGCAAACGCCAGACTTTTTCAATGCAAGTTCATTATAAATATACATATAGTAATTCAATTCATTGAGGCTAGGTAATTATGTATGAATGAGGCGACATTCCGACGACTGGACGTTGTTTTTTTTCTTAATTTATTGATAAGATAATTGCGCGTTTGAATATTTTGCGGACATGCTCATTAATTACCCAGTATGAATACTGAAAATCGCAAAGAGAGGGTGTATTGTTGCCAATAATTTGAAAAATAATTAAAGTTCGCAATATTGTTAAATGCCTGAAAGCTGTTTTTACTTGTCATAAACATATAAATATTTATAAACTTAAATCAACTAATCTGCAATAAACAAATACATTTTCATCAGCTTATTAGTTTGCCTGATTTATCGATCATAAAGACACAAAAAGCTTTGCAACATTTTCGCAACTACTTACAGTCGAACTTTCATAAAACGAACTTTCTATAGTACGAATTTGTTTGCAAAACCCTGCAATTCAGGTCAATCAAAACCCATTCAATATTACGAATTATCTCAACGTAGTTGTTTTGTGTGCATGTTTTGATTTGTTACTAGAATTTTCTTATGACGTTTTCTGTTCAACTGTTACACCCCCTCAGCACTTATTCAAATGGCATATTCAATTAACTCAATTACTCATTGTGCGATGGGAAATTTTCTCGGTATATGCATTGAACTCAACTATGGCATGGCCGAGCGGAAAAAAAAAACCTTGACACACGCTACGTAACCATGTCGATGTTTCTATGTATGTATATCTGAGTGTGTGTGTGTGTGTGTGTTTGCACTTGGTGAGATATCAGGCAGCACTCGGCATTTGGACGGACAGTTGTAAGAGTGCACGCGGCGCCCTCGTGTTTCTCGTCGCCGTCGTCGTTACAATTTTCAAGAAATGCTATCAATAGTCAAGCGTCTAGACGCTGTTGGGTGGTTTGCTGAGGAATATTACAATACAACAATGTATATACATTTGTTTGTATATATTATATGCGCAGCTAGTTCGACTAAATTTATCAGCGACCATAGACGGCAAGGGCGGGCACAAAACGATCACGCGGCTGCCCCCAGACACAAACCCTAGACGCGCTACGTAATCTTTAAAAGAGACCCAGACGCCGCTGTAATTATCACAACGCAACAACTACACATGATAAGCGTGCCGAGTTTGGTGGACTTTAAGCAGAAGAGATCTGTGAGAGACTTGACGGCGTCGCTTCTATAACTTTCTTTAGACACGTGGCTTGAAAAAAGCTCTTGACCTGAAAGAGAGAACACAGGTAGACAATCAGGCGGCTTTGTAGTATGGGGTGAAACCCATAATATATAACGACAACAAGTGTGTGCGATTGTTTCAGAAATAGAAATCAACGAAACGAACAGAAATCGGACAGGTTTTTTTTAAAATGTATTTCGGTTTTCTATTTATATTTATACACAAATTGAATTTGGCGACAACGTAAGGGGGGTCTCCTTATTAACATAGTTAAAAATCAATTCAAATTTATCTTAAATCAAGTAGATGTTGACGGAAATGTTAAAAAAAATAAGAAGTACGAGTGGCAGACTTGACGACGACTCGTTTTAGGTGTTTCTTGAATGGTCAATTGGAATTATTGACTGGTTTTTTTTGTAGGATTTCCTTGTTTGTTTGCGTGTGTTATCAAAATGCTCCAAATTTTAAAAGTTGCTTTGTTTTTCTTTTAACAGGAACTGCCTGCGTCGCATTGCGCGTCACGATGAGCAGCAATTCTCCAAAGACAGCATCGTCAATGTAATGGAGAAGTTTGTTCAAACTGTCAACACCATGGATGATACCATACTGGTGCCATGCAGGCTCATGGATAGGCAGGTGTGTGTTGCAAACAAACCTTTTAACCAACTGAAAAGCTCTCCTACAAACATTTGACATTTACATCATGCTAATGTTTCAAATATTGCTTTGCTTTTATTTCTTGCTACAGATTGGTGATAGCACTGATATAATACCTGCGTGTGGCAAGGATACAACCGCCAATCAGCTGACAAAATGCTCCAGCGTGCACAGCAAACGTTCCAAGAATGTTCATGATTTTCTCAATGCCTCCGAGCTCTTTAATCTCTACACTATGCTTAATTCGCTCAAGCAGGATTTGCTGTGGACAACCAATCCAGATGATGATGATGAACAGGATGCAGCCACGAAACAAAAACAGCAGCAACAGCACAGCAACCGCAGCTTAGCTCAATTGAGACCAAGACTGAGTCCAACACAAGCAACAACAGTCGCAGCACATCAGCAGCAGCAACATCAGCAGCAGCAACAACAACAGCAGCAGCCGGTGTCAAAGGTCATGTGAGAAGAACATCGACAGCTTCGATGATGTCGACGACATCGGTAAGCAACATGAGCGATTCCGATTCGGATATATCGAATGAAATTGATTCGGGTCTGGAATCGGATGGCAACAAGAGTGATAATGCGCAAAGCAGCGATGGCAGCGACATTGTCGATGCATGCCAAAAGTCCAGCGATAAGGCCACCGAATTGGCGAAACGTTGCAAAAGACATTTGCATGGACTGTACCAGTGCCTGGAACAAATGACAGAGGCGGCCAACTATCTGACCGCCAGATACCAAAGTGATATTGGATCCGTCTAAGCCAAAAAATAAAAACAAGAAACAAAAAAAAAACATAAAAACAAAATATTGGATGGATGGATTCAACTCGAAACGTGTTTCTTCTTCTAACTTTTGTGGGCGGGCTTTTAAGAAAACAAAACAAAAAAACAAAATACAAAAAATAAATACAATAGATATATATGGAAGGAATATGGATTAAAAAAAAACAGTAAAGAAAATCAAATGTAAAAAAAATGCAACTTTGTTTTGTCTTTTTTTTTTCAAACTAGTATATGAGGTCTTTTCTGTTAAGTTATGAGTTTAATATTCTAATTTGGGGGGTGCTAAGTATCAAATATAATAATTATATATGAGGATTGTATATTGTCATAACTGATATTGATATATATGTGTGTTTATATATACAAAGAAAGTACAATTATACATATATGCATATATTGCGATTAAGTCACTTTTTTTCAAAAATTTTCTATTTGTATTTGTATTTTGGGTTGACGGGTACAACAACAAAACAAAACAAAACAAATTGCAATATTGTGTCTGTAGTTTGAGTGTTTGTTTGTTTGAAGGCTGCAAAGTTTCATATGATTTGATTAAGAGCATTCCTTTAGTATATACGCTGCTTTCACACAAACACACACACATACTCACAGATTAGAACTTGGCGGTGGCCTGGCCACAATCATCCGAACAAAAATAGCTTGAACAAATTATGTATGTATTGTATACTCAAGCAGTTGACCCTCGACCCTCTCTTAACCGAGGAAGGTGGTTGATGGGTTCTGCATAAAAAGTGTTATCCCATTGTCTTTTATTGAATATTCTGCCTATGTCTGTCATTTCAACTATATATGTTGTACCATATTTTAACTAAAGATTCTTATACACACACAAATAATATAAATGTATACAAAATATGAAAATGCTGTTTAGTCAAATGTAAAAAGCTAAACTAGTTAAAGTAACAAAATATTCAAAATGCAAAATGTTTAACTACAAGAAATATAATTTCAAAGAAACAAAAAAAAAAAACAGCACAGCACAGCAAATAATTCCGTTAATGTTATTGTAATTGTTCGTTCTCAATAACTGAAAGCCCACAGCAATAACATGACTTATGTAAATACACACACACACACACAAATATTTGTGCGTTGGAGAGAGCTGTCTCTTTACACTAACATACGCACACACACAAACTCACAAATAACATGAACAATTTGCATGTTGGAGCTGACCGGGGAGGCGGGGGGCTCCAAACAGCTTACGAATAAAATGAGAATTATAAATACATACAGTAATAAATAAAATTAAATTTATTTAGAAAAAAATCAAAACAAAATCATTATTTAATTTTTAATAAACGATAAAACTGCTGATTGGCTAAAAAACAAAACAACAACAATAACATTGTTGATTCGATGGCATCTTGGGTTGAAATTCCAAATAGGCCAACCGGTGGCAATGACCATCGTTTAGGCGTTGTATCGATTACAGTCAACATTGCCTAAAACGACAATTTGTTGATTGTACAAATGCCGCCTTATAACACTTTCAGTCGTTAATGATGGTCTCAATGATTGTCAACGATTCTACAGCAAAGACAAGAATGTTAAAATGTATATGTTAGTATCGTAGGCGGTAACAGTAATAAGGGAAATTATTATGGGAGCTGTTAAAAGGAAGGGTAATTTTATTGCGTTAACTAGTTTCTTGACTTTTGCCAGCTTTTATTAACTTGATTGCTCAAATCTTTCAAGCTTAAGCATATTTTGCATTTATGAAAGTACTTAATGGGTTATGAAATTGCACTGTTAGCCTTCTACAAACAAAAATAACAATGTCGAAAATTATCATTGGCCTTTGGCCTCAAATGCACTTGGATTTCTGATATCGCAGACAGGGCCGTCGATAGCCGAACCAGGCCCCGGTATTGGGGGCCTCTTTTAGCTACATATAATTGTGTTATCGTTAAACTCAGATCACGCGTGCACTTTGTTCAGTTAATATGGTAATGTTAACTACACCTATAATACGTGCCTAAAATTGAATCAGTCAAAGAATGCCTTCCGGGCTTTCGCATGCTCCGAGCTAACCCAGACTACAAAGCAAAAAGTTCCAAGACTTGCCAAGCGATTTTGGACCATCGTAGAAGGTAAAAAATGAAGACGATGCATCTGCTATTTTTCATTTTATCGAAGAAATGTTGTCCACACGCTCAATCCGTGGGTCCACAACAAAATTCCTCCCTGCTGTCCTCGGGGGCAAATCGCGCCGGATGACTCTCCCTCTTGTGGGGCCTAGCCGCAGACTGGTTACGTAATTATCTAAATGAGCTCAAAATTTTCGCATGGAAACAAGCAAACAAAGTGTGATTGCAAACTCATTATTGTTCAGATAATAGATAATTGACAGCTTGAGGTGAAACAATTCTCTTAATTATAGGTGCATAATGATAACAAAAATTGAATATCGCATTGTGATACGTATTATTTGAAGTTGATTTAACAAACAATAAGTTTGAACGAACATTTTGTTTCTAGATAAGGATTTTGTTTCCAAGATAATTATCCCACAATATATGTTGGAAATGTAATTAAAATCACACCACTATAATTTATTTATGTTTATTATAGGGTTTTATTAACTGTATGAAATACGGGAACAATGACAATGACTAACTGCTGAAAGCCTGATAAGAACTTGAAACTTATGAAAGTAATACTTATAAATCGGCATCACGCCCCAGTAAGCATAAAGAAAGAAGAACCCAATCAATAGGTAATACACTTAAGCGTTCGAGTATTAATGCTTGAGATAATGGTTTATTGCAAACCCAGGCGATTCAACAGTAGTTAATTATCTAGGCCAAGAAATTTGAAACTTAAGTTTTTGCTTTGGTTTCGCTTTGGACATGGCCAACAGCATATACTCAAGCGACTCAACTGATATGCATAAGAATCGCGACAATTTATTACTTAAGCCATGAACTTGTTTTGCGTGATTATCATCTGATACTGTACTTGAACATTTTCAAGTTGCTGTCATTAAAGCAAATCTCAAACCATCTAAATATACGATGACATCAAACTGAATTAATTAATTATGTTTTATCTTTATTTTAGCGTAAGAGTTCTTTCAATTAACGCCTCGCCTTCTTATTGAAAGGCTTCCGTATCGTCTAGAAGCACTAATCACAACTGAAACTGATTTCATTAGTTAATAGCGATAGGATCGGGGGGGATGTAAGCAAAAGTCATTTGCCAAATTGCGACAGTTTAGACAATTACAGAAAGTATTTGCATTCAAGACAATCTTTAATCAATAATACACTCCATTATTTAACACTTTGTTGTCGCTGGTCAGCAAACAGGGTATCTCACATTCGGTTGTTTTTTTCTTTCGGAGAGACAATGCTTTGGATTTGTCGCGTCTGCTGCAAAACTAAAACTTGTTTTGTATACAATTCTAGCTAGGCGGAAATTAAATATTTGTTGGCCAGCCTCCGTATTAGCCCATTATTTCAAGTCAACCGTTAGCCAACGTTGAGGCGGAAACGGTACACGGTACACGGTTCATATACATATTACGATTTAGACTGACATGATTTTCGAGTTATTCGATGATCCATTTCCGTTTATTGAACCCAAAAAATGATACTGAGCCCTTGAACAGTCCGATGATTCATGGCGTTAGCAAAACAACAATGACAAAGACAAGATTTATTTATTAAAAAAATACCCCGAAAGTTTCAGTACATCGTTGGTTTTAACCTGTTTCTTGGCAACAAAAGAAAGCTGTGTGATTTTGCATTTTTCTGCCACATTCAGCTTTTGAGGTTTTTAAGTATTAAATGTAATCATGTAATTGCTTGTATGCCCTCAATTTGAAGTTCAACTGTTGGTTAGGGGGGGATTGTGTTAACAAAGTGGGAGGGACGGCAGATGTACTCATGTCACGATCGCTTCAAGGTTAAACGCTTGATACAGCAATTAGCCAAGGTCCGGCGAATTCTTGTGCCACATTCATGCAGCTCTGCGGCTGTTGCTGCTACTGGAGAATCTTTGGCTTTGCACTCGGAAATGAATATAATCACGTGTTAATGCGAGTACAAATACGAGTGTTAATATGCATGTGAACGGCTGTCAGATCGTTGTGCCCAAACAGAATAATTTGTTCTCCAAACATAACTGTTTGACTGATAAATACCCTGTGTTAAAAAAAAATCCCCATAGGAAAATATAAATATCCCCTGTTGGTATCTTTGCAGAAATGTTCTTTAACAGCAGAATGTTGTGGGATAACAGAAGGTATTTTTTATCATAGACGAATAATGTAATTGGTCAATGGGTGAAATGTATTACAGTTATGAACTTTAACTGTCTTAAATGTTCATATACCCCTTGCAATATTTAAGCACAGAGTATTTTAAACAAATAAATAACGGAATTTATAATATTAATATTATTGCGTCTTAAGCTCCGCATATGAAAAATACTTCCGTTTTATTTAACCCCAAGCATAAAGCGTGACCCCCTATCGCATGGCGGAAGTTTGCCATTAAGAAATAAATAATACATAAACTATTGATAGTGATTAGAAACTAGTTACTTACGTTACGCATTTAGCCAACTGATCCAATGCCTTAGAGAAAAATTCTATATCATATTATGTACTTCTAAGTCTTCCTGTTTGCCTAATTCACAGCTGTTGTCATTCATTGATTCAATGATTCGTTATGGGGACGACGTTACGCTAAAATATGAGTATTCTCTAGGTGTGTAAGCTAATTTGATTTGGTTCTAGCCAAAGACGATATTGGAATTCCGCATTATGCTGTCATTAGACATGCGCAGTCCCGCCCCCCAACATTTGTTGTCTAATTAGAGCCTAGGCGCAAGTGCGCAATGATTGCTGACAGAAGAGAGAGACAGAGAGATCCGCAAATGCGGATGAATAGCTCAAACTAATACACGAATACACGTTAACAATGTTAACAATGCGAACTTGGTCTCCGGCAACATCTCAGCGGGCTCAAGTCTCTCTGATCTCCATTCTCCGGTCTCCGTCTCTGTTCTCTGGGTTGGCGGCCAAGCGTTGGTTCATGGCTAGCCACTAGTACAAAGTCCGAAAACTCGAAATTCCACACATTAACCAACCTACACACACACACATACGAATATATACATTTGCTTTTACAAATCGCTAAATCATGACGTCGACGCAGATGCCGATAAATTCATTCACGAACATTCTGCGACAGCACTCAATAATCATATCAACAAATAATAACAATAACACAAATTTCGTTATTTATACCTGCCTTTTCCCAAGCTATAAAACCCGAAATATTAAAGCCTACGTCTAAAATAAACGTTAAAATAAGCACTTGAATTTAATTAGCTCCAAAAAAAGTAAAAAGATTTTCAAACAAAAACAGCAAAACATGTGACGTCAGTTGGGGAACCTACTGAAATGGCAACTGGTTTAGCAGAAACACCTGACTGGACAGACCATCTCTCTCGCTCTCTCTCTCTCTCTCTCTCCCTCTCACTCTAAAGGCCGGTTCTAGACCAGCCCCATTCAGCATGAACCATCAGAAACTCCCCAAACAAAAGGAAACGGAGCTAATTAACGATCTGTTTGCTCTAACCTTTGAGCCGTGCCTATACTCGATAAACGTGTTTTGCATCTAGATCATTACATACAAACATATGTTTATTTTTTAGCAACTCAAAAATTGGAATGTCATGCTACGCAGCGATTTTAGATTCCCAAAAAATTTGCACAAATTCGCATGACTAGACGGTTTTTTGTTGTGATTCTTCTTCTCTCACACTTCTAGGCACTTTTAAACTTAAGCTTAACCTCATTTATGCGTTTGGCAAAAAATAAAACCTCAAACCTAAATGCGTAAAATTAATTATATATTTCTAATGCGTACATTTTTTTTGTTCAACCTACCTCGACAGAAGTTTGGTTGACAACATTTTTTGAGAACACACACACACATACACATGAATACACAGTCAAATTTGGCACCTACATATGTATGTGTTCGCGTTATTGATGCACATTGGATTGGACATCGGACAATGTTTTTTTGTTTACTGTTTACTATTGCTGTGGTCTACAAAATGCAGACATGCAAATGTATGAATGTTTGTGTGCATATGTAAATGTATGCATTTTACAAGAAGAGGCGTCAAAGCTCACAGCGCAACATTAACATCGACATCAACAACAACAACAACACTGCGAGTCATTGGACTAGTTTCATAACTGCCAAAACAACAACACCTCTGCCACCTCACTTCATCCCTGCTCTATAACTCTCTCTCTCTCTCTGTTATAGTGTACATGTCTCTGCCCGTCGCACCTGCTGCTGAGCGCCAGCTACTAAGCGCAAGCGCAGCCGCACGGTTTGTATCTGAATGCCAAGCGTTGGGTGTGACCTTCACGGCTAAAAAAAAAAAAAAAAATAACAAAAACAAACAGCCAAGTAGGCTGCGACGCGATCTTCAACCGCGACGGTGACAGCGGCAGCGACAGCTAAAGTATCAGTTTATGGCCAAAAAACAACAACAACAACAACAACAACCAGGCGCTAAATAGCAATAACAAAATCACAAACAGGGAGAGAGAGAGAGACAACCTCTCAAGCCAAAATGCGCTTGCATGTTAATGTACTGGAGCTTGAAATCGAAAGCTGCAGACAGTGCGAATACACAAACAAGCAGCTCAGCTGCAGTTAGAGCTAAGCCGACGTCAAAGTGCGCTGCAAAACAAGAAGACATAAGAATTGAGAGTAACAGCATCAAGCTCTCTGTTACATAGAAAATGCAAATATTTCAGTTTACAGCACCTTAACATAGCCTTTTCCTATTACCCGTATATGTGCAACATGAATGGTCATTAGAAAAATATACTAACTGTCTTGGCGTGCTTGGAATGTGCGAGTTAAAGATTTTTGTTTTGATTTAAGTATAAGATTGTTGCATTGTTCCACCTCTAAGCTTCTCTGCCATGGGGCATATTTTCAAACCTGTTTCGCATGCTCCATTATATCTACAAGCAAAACTACAAATCGGCCGGGCCTCCACTCTGGCACTCCAATTTAAGATCTTTTTAGCGTGTTTCAATGCAATTAATATTCCAGTCTGGGCTCGTCTCCGTGCACCCGTCCGCCGTCCATTTGCATAATTATCAAGAAGATAATAATATTGAGAAAAAAAGAAACAACAACACGATGCCTATTAATTTTCCATTGCACTGCTTTTCTGGTGATTTTAGAACATTTTAAGACAAGACAAAAACACCGTCTGGCATAATAATGAACGACGAGACCCAGGCCTGAAACTGGCTCCGTTGAGCTCTGGAATTTCCAGTGACAATGGCAACAACAGCATCGATGACGACAACGACGGGATTGTCAATCAGAAAAGCGACAGCGGATTGGTTGTCAATTAGGCGCAAGAGCAGGAAATGTTGACTACAAAATTGGTCCTTTATTAAAGATTGTAGAAGGAATATATTAAATTAAAGTTGGTTGCCAAAAAAAGAAAAGTGAGATTATTTGAATTTTACTTTAATTATACATTGAGCACCATATTTGGTTTAGGAATTTTATTTGAACTGTTTTTTGTTTTCTTATATGTGATTCTGTTGATAATCAAAAAGGAGCCCTTTTAAGTATATAGAACTTTGTGTTTTATGGGATTTATTTTGGATTATTTTCGCTCACCAATAATAAGTGACAGTCTTATCGATTTGGTTGAGGAATTCACGCTAATCATAAATATGTTTCTATATAGCGAGTTTTTTTTGTAAATGTCTTATCAAGAAGCTCGTTGGATTGTCTTAAGGTCGCTTTGGAAGAACATAAATACCCTAAACAAATCTACACCCGATTATTTGTGGGGCATAGTTAATTTATTTAAGTTGATTGCTAAAGTTTATTTGCAACAATGGGTAATTGCGCATCAGTCGATGAACTAAAGTCCAGCATTTTGTGGGATTCGCATTAATTTCACACATTCCAATTGGGTTGGGGTACTGCACTTTGGGTTCCTTCAGTTGTCGCACAGTCAAGTGTCGCACATGGTCCGAAACTCATTAAGTAAATGATGTGAAACCAGACAACAACCGACTACGCAAACCCAAACTAATTGCAATTTAAATGGTATACAACTACATAAGTGAACTAGGGATCAGGTACTAGTACTACGGAAACGATTACGTCTACATCGTAAGTACAACACTACAAACGTCAATTGATTAAGTCAACTACTAGATACTACTACTAGCTAGATGTGTTATTATGATTATACTTACTCAATGAATGCAGTTACCTCTCATGTGCGTAAGTCAATTGGTTTTCATTAAGTTTATTATCACGTTACATTATTCATATACATTGTGTATTTTATGTGTTTTTATGTTCTAAATAGCTTTTAAACGCATTACAACAAAAATGAGCACACAACGCAATTACATAATTAATTAATTGTTCGAATACAACCGATTTGGCCCTTCACATCAAATTTAAGAAATTAGACTTGCCGATTATAAATTGAAATTCACGATTAACCACATGGGATTGTGTTGCTTTTTTTTTATATAGTATGTAACTAAGGGAACAAAACAGTTAAACAATTTATATTCTACAAACAATTTGGCTAAACGATCAATATTTTTCTTTGGATGGACATAATAATTGAATTTACTTAAAGTTCTAATAATTAATGTAGATACGTCTCTAAATATGCATAGATTAAGTGGAATACTACCAAAGTCTAGTAATGAGCTAACGTTTAAGCCATGATAGTTCACTTTCGCAACACTTTCTAATGAGCTTGATAAGTTGCCAATAAACGTAGTTTAGGTTTAGTTTTAGAGTATGTCTTGTGAGATATGTTATGCTTGAAAGATTATAAACACAACACACATTTAAATTAGTATAAGAATAAGTATAACTTAGGAGTTTTATCAGCTAAGGCTATGTTTTCGGCTAGTATGAAATATATATTATATAGTTAGTTATATTGTTCTTTAAGTTGCACCATTTTGACTGGGATTTTTCAATAGAAACTGTATGTGATTGTGAGAAACTAGAATGACTTTCAGATTACGATGATGATAATGATGATGAACTCAAATCGTTCAAATAAATGCTATCAAAATCAATTTACTTACTACACCTGTTAGAGTTATATGTTGTATTGTATGTGGGTATGTCCATTAATTCTATGTATGTATGTTTGTATGTATGTATATCCTGTTGTACCAGTCCTTAATTTTCAATTCTTACGCTTATCTATGTTCCTTTAGTTAGTTATTGCACTCAATTTACTGTTTAGTCTGAGGGGGGAGGGGGTTATTTTGTTGGACTTGTTACTTGTAGTTCTTATTTTAAGCTAGTTAATGATTATGTTAGATGTGGGGTTGTCGATACAAAAAAATCGAACCAGAACCGTTTAGATAGTCTTAAATATTCCTTAACTATTCTTCAGTGAGGCCACTTAGCTCATAGCTCTGATGCTCCAGACTCCGCTTCAGATCCACAATGGTGCTAAGGATTAGCTGCTGCTGCTTACTGGCGCCCTCTACAGTTACGTCCTGCATGGAGCTCTTGGCCGATACAGAAGCCGACAGCTTCGATTGCTGACGTTTCACGTGCGTCTTGGGCCTTTCACTTATATCTGCATAATCAGTTAGTTAATCATTAAATTAAGTATATTTTTGTACATTGTATATTGCTTGCTTGCAAAATAAAACTTTAACTTCAAGAGTAGCTTAGAACAAGAACTACTCAGGATACTTCACGGAGCCCGATCACACGGGAGATGTTTAAACCTCTTGAAATTAATTATTTTATATAGTTTCAAGTTATGTTATCAAAATTTTCTTTACAATTATCATATTAAAATCTTTCGACTTCCATAAGTTCGGCAAAACTGACCCGATTTTTAAAAGCAATATCTTAAAAATCATGGTTTGACCGATAGAATAAAACTGTATTTAAATAACTACAGTAATATAAATACTGTTTACTAAAGTTCTTCAAGTTCTGGTTCGTAATACTATGCAACTGGAAATGCACCAAACTTGTTTAAAGAATAAGGAAACGAAGAAATTACTAAATTAAAACTTCGCAAGCAACATCTATATATTATTTTTACAGAAAAACATTCTCACTCACCCAATTCCAAGTCAAAAGTCTTCTTAATTCGCTCAAAGGAGCTGCTGCCTTTGTAAACTTTCCGCTTTAACGGCTCACTGTGTGGACAATAGAAATTATCCTGTTGCTGCAGTTGCTCAACCACATTGCGATTGTTGTAGTCCTGATGATTGTAGGATTGCTGTTGCTGCGACTGCTGTTCCTGTTCCTGTTGCAAGTAGTTGTGATTGGTGACATCCTCAATGCTCTGTCGCACCACAGCAATGCACTCCTGCTCCGAATCGCTGCCATTGATGCACTGCAGTGCATGTGTGGCCCTTCGGCTGCTTCTTGGACTGCAGCCCGACTGCAGACGGCGTCCATTCAGCTGCAACTGTGGTGATGGTGGTGCAGCATTTAGCTTGCGTGGTGGCAACTCTGGCGGAGCATTCTGATTGATAAAATTGGTCAAGTGCGTCTTGCGTGGACTGCAGCGTCCCGTCTTAGGACTATTTGGAGGCGAAGCCGTTGAGGAAGTCTCAAATTTAAGCAACTCAATGCGTTTGTTTATCGCTGCCGCCAATTCATGCTCAAGTGGCGGAGTTGATGGAGGCGCCACTTGCTTCTTGGCCTCAACTTCGCTGTTCTTAAGCATTTCCACACGCTTGTTGGCCAACGGATTGAGCCGTCGCGGACTGGCAACAGGAGTATCGCGCGGTATGCTAAACGAAACAGATAGGAAGATTAGTAAGAAGTCATTAGAGAGAGAGGAAGAGGATTTGAGTCAACTCACCTTTGCAAGCTGTTTTTCATGGATTCTAGCAACGATTCAGCCTCCATAATTAGTTGCTTGTACTTCATGTCTGCCTCCAAATCAGCTTTGAGCAGCGCCTTCTCGCTCTCCGCTATGGTCATAAAATGTTGCTCATTAGCACGGCCAAAGATCAGCGAGTTCGAGCGATTGGATAACGGGGAAGTCTTGTAAATGCTATCAGGAACAATTTTATGGTTAACAAGGACAAGCTGAAGGTTATTAAATGTCTACAGCTTACCGTTCCTTGCCCAACAGCTGTCGCCGCAGACAGACTGGCGTTCCACCCACGCTTCGGGTTCCTCGCGGTTCGCGCATTGGGGATTCTGAGACCTTCTCCCGATTCTCACAACTCTTTTTGCGTGTCTTCAAGAAGCGTTTGCGACGACGCTGCTGACTGCCATCTGGTGGCTCCTGACCGCTGCGACGATGTGAACGTGTTGAGGTACGCCGCAGGATCAAAGGACTGGGATTAGGATAATAATGACAGCTGCCCAGATTACGCTGTTGATCCAGACGCTCAACCTCCTGCATGGAGGATGTGTCTATGAAATCAATGTCCAACAGTTCATCTGTATCGCATTCATCGCCGGCATCTTGTCCAGTATCCAGCTCGGAAGCGCAATCCGTAGGGTCTGAGTCGCTGCTGCAAATTGCGAAAGGGAAGGAAAACTTTAGGAGTTGAGAGAAACGCCAAGTTGTCAAAGCTTGGGAAACTGAAATAAGTCTTTTGACTTAAGCTGATTGAACTTGGTTTTATATTCCTTTAAGAACTTTTAAGAACGAAAACATAATGTCCTTTACTTTAAAAATTCAATTGATTAACCACTCTTAATGGGTAAATAACATATATCAGACTGGCGTGTTTTGCCCTAGAATTTTAATTGAAGTCATAGATTTGTATTTCGTCCGTTCTACTGACTTACAATATTATTCTTTTATGTCTGTTGAACTTTCAATTTAAGTTCTTAATACAAATCCTGCTTATCTTAAACTGAACTTAACATTTAAATATTTACTTAGCAGAAAAACCAGCTCACCTAAGTATGTCGGTCTCCTTCTCGTAGACGTAGCTCTCGTCAAACTTGCCAATCATCTCGTTGAGTGTCGCCTCGTCGTCGCTTACCAGAAATGGCTCCACTTGCTGCTGTTGCTTTTGGTGCTGCTCCAAGTGGCGTCGCTTGATGGTGTGCGGTGCATGCAGATTTTCCACTTCAGTCGAGGACGATGACGAACCCTCTGAGGACTCGGCACTCACAGTCGTCAGCTTGCTAGGGGTTGCAATTCCTGTTGCTGATGCTAAATTTGTTTTTGTTGTTGTTGTTGTTGTTTTAGCTGAGCGCATTTCCAGTTCATTGCTTGACTTAATGCCCGACGATATGGTGGATGTGGTGCTGGTGGCATCCGGCTCCAAACGGCTACTACCCGGCATAAGCTGCAGATGCTCGGCGGTGTTATACCATGGATTCGTGCGTATGCGGGAACGCTGACGGGGCGAAGGCGCTGCAATTTAGGTTGGCAGGGAATGGTTGGAAGTACTTAAATTGCTCTTTTTGTTGCAACGGTAGAAAAATAAATGGCTCGTATAAATTAGGATGCTCAAAAAGCGGTGAGCTCGGCATAATAAGTTTAAAGGAATTTTGTACAGAGTTGCCAAACAAGTAGAAATATTTTGTAAAATCGTTGTAGGGTATACTAAAGTATTTTAAGCTTATTACTTTAATACTTTGATTGAATACAATTGCTAAACTTAATTACTTTGTGCTTTCGCACTTAAAAAGCAATTTAATGGAATTATAACAAGTATTTAAGAAAAACAATATATTTTTGGTCTTAAAGTAATTTTTAAACGCATGCACTAAATAATAATACAAAATTCTAGTTCCTTATATGTGGAATTTTTCAATATTAAATATCAGGATATTCTCAAAATAAGTATTTGATGTTCTTAAAATAACTTAAGTTTATTTTCAGCCAAAATATTAATAAAAAATAGTTACTCACATTCAAAGAGCTGATGCTGCAGTGCCAAAGGACTAGGATTGGCCTCCAGAGTGGTGCCAAAATTGCTTTTGGGCAGCGGATCCATTGGCGACATCTCCTCAATGCGATTAAGACCAAATTTATAGCGTTCCGAGTTGACGGATCGGCTGGGAAAATAGTGAGTACCCGTGCGCATATTAATATAATACTCTGGAGCTGGCGGATTTGCATTGCTAGCGGCACAGGGCGAGGTGCCATCGGTGGAGTAGCCCGTGGAATAGGCGCTCTCCGGCGATGATAAGCTGTGTGGCCTTGGACCAGGCATAAAGTTGCCACGTGGCAATCCAGCACGAGGAGCACGCATGCGACCCAATTGATTGGTTACAGATGGTGGTGGTGGCGTCATGTTAAGACTTTCCATGGACTCGACTAGCTGCACCGTGGCCAATTTGGAGGGCAATAGGCGGCCATAGTGCACATGATTGGAATTCTTTTTTGATTGCTTCTCCTCGTCGTAGATCAGCTGCAAGCTGGCTAAGTTCTCCGAGTTGGGTCGCTGATAATCCTGCAAGGGCAACGGGGGCTGTGGACGCAAAAGCAGCGCACCTACTTCCTCATAATCCACCTCATCCTCAGCTGGTGGTGCGTGATACTCGTTATGCTCCAACTTGAAGTTGAGCTGCTGCTTGGCCGACGAGGGTTCCTTGGAGCCGGTGGACCACGACAACGATGAAATCGATGAGGAGGAGCAATTGACACGCATGGGCGATTTATCCGCACTGGAGCTGCAGCTATCCTTGCTGGGTACGCTCAGCTGTGGCTGCTGCTGCTGCTGTTGTTGTTGGAGTGGCTGCAAAGTCTGATGACGTTGATAGCGCTGTGGTGCATACAACAAATTATCCGATTTGGGTGATGTAATGGAATTATCTTGATCCGGCGAATGCCAGCCATAGCGACTGGGTGTCTAAAGGGGAAAATGATTAAAACTGGAGCTTTAATAGGATTCTTCTTTGAAGCACTTACATGACATTGAATTGGTGATACTTCGCGTCTACGCACTGGACTTGCAATGCTGTGACTTCCACTGCTGGTCAGCACTGGACTAGTTGTCGACTTGAGATTACTTGTCTGGGGTAGGGTGCCAGCCTTTTTGCTAGTGCCACATCCTCCGTTGGAACTATCTGATTGTTTGTTCTTGTTATTCTTTTTGCGTGGACGCCCAATGTGAGTTTCCATCCATGAGCGCAGCTTGGAACCGAACATTGTAGCTGAAGCGTCTTTTTCCTCTTTCTCTCTCTTTAACTCAAACAATATCCTTAACGTAGTATAAATGGACGGATTGTTGTAGCTAGTATGAGAAAGGAAGGAAAAAAGAGGTTGCCATTAAAGTATTTGCTTAGATCCCGAATGCAATCCCATAATGTCTGGGACAATAGGCTGGCGCTCGCATCCAAAAACTGACTCCTGGGGCCACTTTGAGTTGATAAGAAAATCCATTTATGACAGCACAAAAGCCGACGATGCTGCCTGCACAGTGGTACGAACAATGTTTTTAAAAAAATAAAACGAACTATAATTGAAAAATGTTAATGTAAAAACTATTAAAGCTGTTTAAATTAAATTACGAAAAGAGTTGAAATAATAAAATTTCAACAGCAAAACATATTGTTATTAATAATATTAACATCTTTGTATTTTGACTTCAGATACATATTTAAAAATCCTAAATAAATATATTTTTGAGCTTTTCTACCACTGTGCGCCACTGAATCACCAAGCGCCCATATTTTCTATAGTTTGTAACTGTTACTGTGTACATATGTATATTCATGTGCGTGTGTGTTGGTATTTGATGCGAAATTACCTTATTCGCAAATGTCTGTTGACTCATAATATCCTTTACGCCTGTTTTTATTGTGCGGCACATAAGATGAAAAGGCCGCTGCATACACATACACATAAACGTAATGTATGCATTTGATTGTGTGTGTGTGTGTGTGTGTGGGTGATTATGTAGACAGCGCGATGTCTGGCAACTCTCTATCTATGTTTGTGTGTTTGTTTATTTTTTGTTGACGTTTTTTAGGCGCACACTTTTACTCGCACATGCACTAACGATGACGAGTAGTGTGTGTGTTTGTTGGTGTGTTAGTGCTTGGGGGTTGTTTGTAAGCTGAGATGCACGCCTATTGACGCTTCAAGGACTCATCGGCCTCATGCTGTGCGCTAAAGTTACTCAATGTTGAGTGTGATGGTGTGTGGGTGTATTAGTATGGGTTGTCTGTGTGACCCTCCCCTTTTGCGGAAAAGAACGTAGCTGGGTTGTAAATCCAAACGTAGCTGTAAATTTTTATGTCAAGCTATTTTCAATTGTTGTTTCGTTTCAACTGCAGCGTGAATATTTGATTTGATTTGATTTCTTTATAGCTTTGGCCCTAACGACCTTTAACGCGAGTGTATGCATGTAAATAAGTATCTTCTTGTTGTATTGGAATTACGTACGTAGCTGCTTTAGTTAAAGTTAAAGTTAAAGTACTTTTATTTTTTGTTTATTTGATATGCAAATTAATTCGAATTAAGCCCGGCAACGTATAATTTAAAAAGCAGTAATGTTGCCTACTCTTAGGCTGCAAGCGTTAAAGCATATTCTAATTTTTTCACATTTTACACTGTCTATATAAGTAATGTATTGGTATGTGCATGTGTTGGGCTTAGATTAATTTTATTTTTGGTGGTAGCAGTAAAGTGTGCGGCTATAGTGACGAATGCTGCGCGACGACAAAAAGAGAGCGACCGCCGCCGCTGAAGTGAAAAAAGCAACTAAAGGAATGCGCAACCACTAAATCGCAACGGAAGTGCAGACTGAGAATAATGTAAAACCTTAAAGAGGATTAACAGCTTTGTATTCGAATAAAGATACATATTATAAAAATAAATATGAATTTTTAACGTATATCAATAACTATTTAAAAAATTGCAATAAGATTTAAAAATACTAACGTGCTTAGGTTTATGCAAAGTTAACAACACTTAATGTTATCGATTATTGAAAGGCGCTGCTATCATCGATATGCAATGCTTAGCAACAGCTGTTCTTTAATTTAAAACAAATTCATTTTATACATTTAATAATATCATTATTTAAAAGTTAAATGAACTATTAAGCAATAATAAAATTTTTTTTAGTTATTTGACAATGAATTTCCGTTCATGTTTAAAGAAAGATAACAGTACGCGCGCTAAATAACATTTAACCGAATGTTAACCATTAACCATTTTGTGGCTCACAGCTGGTTTGTTAGGTAGCGTGGGCTTGATAAGAAGAAGAAAAAAAGCTCTACAATTTTAGTTGTTAGCACTATTCATGTAATTTATTTGATAATTTTCGAAGTACTCAACATGCGCTGCTACTACGAGGAGCTGGGCATAGCCCGTGACTCCAATGAGAGTGACATCAAAACAGCCTACAGAAAATTGGCGCTGCGTTGGCATCCAGACAAGAATCCTGAAAGTTTATCAGAGGCAAAAGAACGCTTTCAGCTAATCCAACAGGCCTACGAAGTGCTTTCCGATGCCCAGGAGCGTGCTTGGTATGACAATCATCGCGAGCAAATTTTGCGCGGAAAGAATTCTGAGTACTCGGAGAACTGTCTAGATGTTTTCCAATACTTTACCGGATCATGCTATAAGGGATATGGGAATGATGCAAAAGGTTTTTATAGTGTCTACCGCGATGTTTTCAACAATATTGCATCCGAGGATCTAGAGTTCATGGACAGCGATGACGAGATGAGCGCACCACAGTTTGGTAACGCCGAAAGTAGCTATGAGGATGTTGTGGGTCCATTCTACGCCTATTGGTTGTCATACAGCACAAAGAAAACATATGAATGGCTGTGTCCCTATGATGTGAGAGACATCAAGGAGCGTTTTTTACTGCGCAAGGTGGAAAAGGAAATGAAGAAAATTGTGCAAAATGCGCGTAAGGACCGCAACGAAGAGGTACGCACTTACTAAAGCATTCTTTAAAAAAATAATTAACTAAAGTCTTCTTGCAGGTTCGTAACTTGGTCTCGTTTGTGCGCAAGCGGGATCGCCGTGTCCATGCCTACAGACTGGTGCTGGAAGAGCGTGCCGAAGCGAATCGCTTAAAGCAGGAGGAGAAGCGCAAGGAGCAGCTGCGTCAACGACAGGAACAGCTTGCTGCAGTGCGGGCCAACAAAGTGCAAAATGATGGCTACGAGGAGCAGTTGAGGCAGCTTGAGCAAGAATATGACAGCAATGAATATACAGACGAGGACGAGCAGGATGAAGACAATGATGATGTGGATTCTGAAGCAGCAGCAGCAGCTGAAAGTGATAACGATTTAAGCGAGCAGGAAGTTGAGTATGTAGACGATCTCTATTGTGTGGCATGCAATAAGTCTTTCAAAAATGCCAAAGCGCGTGCCAATCACGAGGAGAGTAAAAAGCATCGTGATAATGTGGAACGCTTGTGCCAACAAATGGAGGCAGAAGAGCAGGAATACAATGAGCATAGCGAGGATATCGAAGCAACAGAGGAAAGCCTTAAAGACTTGGAAATCAATAGCACACAAAAGACAGATCAAAGTGATCAAGCAGAGCTATCAAGCGAAGCGGAGGAAACCAAGCAAGCTCAAACTAAACGAAATAAGAAAAGCAAAAAATCTAAGAAAGCTGCCCCAAAAGCAATTGTAGAAAGCGAAGAGGATGAAGATGCTCACGAAGCAGCTGCTGACCAACAAGTGGATTTCACTTCTCCAGCAAGCAACAGTGAAAATGCTGACGACGATGCTTGGAGTCGCAACAAGAAGTCAGCCAAAAAGAGCAAAAGCAAGAAACCAGCAAGCAGCAGCAGCAGCAAGCAAAAAGCGGAAACAGAAAAGGTGACAATGGAAACCAAATCCCAAGCAAAGTCAGCTTCTACAAAGAGCAATGAAGACGAACCGCTTTCAGATGTTCAACATACTTGCGTCACATGCAAACTGGTGTTTGACTCAAAGAATAAACTGTTTGCGCATCTGAAAAAGACAAATCATGGAGTTTATATACCCAAGTCAAAACCGGCAGTGGAGGGTAAACCGCCTGGCAAAGCCAAGGGCAAGCGTAAATAATGAAAATGTCATCGCTCTCTCTCTCTCCATCACCTTGGCTATTCAGCTGCAATTTCAGCTGGCTTAAACCATGAGTGTTTGCTGTATAAAAACTTTAGTTGTTTATTTATTCTAATGTTACAGTTTAAATGCAAAATTAAATTAAGTTTTATCCCCCCCAAGTGAATATTTTTATACGCTTATGAGATGTCGCAATTGTCCAGAAACTAGAATTGTTATTTACATTATATGCGGTTTTTCAAAGTTGTTATATTAAAAAATTCCTATAAAACAGTTTATAAGCATACAAATTTGATTCATAGTATTCAAATACGTATAATTGATTTGGCACCGGAGATAACCAATTCAAAGACAAAGTTTTGGACAGTGAAAAATCGCAATTAAATAAAAATATTAAATATTTCTTGATGGTACAACATGTAGTTCTATCTGAATGTTTGTTTGTTCCTATGGAATGCAGACAAGTTTGCTGCCGGACTCGACGCGCCGACGCACGCGTGTTCGCATGTTGGAGGACTCCGCTTTGAGACTGATGACGGCGGCGCAGAATGTTAGCAATATGGCAACCAAACCGCAATAAAATGATATGCCTAAGAACAGAGTAATCATACGTTTAGTCTGGAATTGTTAGGAAAGTGAGCAACTATTACCAATGCTGCAGTCAGCGGGATAAAAAGGTTCCGCCTCTGCACCGCAAAGGACTTGAACCCGATGCGCATGCCAACCCAAAGGATGCAAAAAGAATGCGAGCATTACAGCTATGCCTGAAAGTGCGAGAATTTATTAAGTTCGAATTGGGGTAAGAAAGTGGAAATGGACATACCTGCTAGCACCTGAGCACAAGCCGTTATATTATGTATACTCTTGCCAAAAGCCGATTGACGACACCAGGTTAACAACGTGGCAGCAACAGTTATTGAGAGCAACACAAATCCAAATGACATAGAGAACATGGCCGCCTTCCATTCCCAAGGATAGACACTGCCATCAGTGGCAAAGCCATCTAGATCAAAGCGACCACAATGATAGCCCAGCTGATGCATTTGCTTGCAACGCGTATAAATGCCCACCGAGGGATAACGTTGACCCGCAACGTTGGGCGTGGCGTTGAGACTAGGTCCAATAAGCCATTTGGGTGTGACCAGCGCGACAGCGATGAGCATATCGGCGACTAGGGTGCACAAAAACCAGACTAGACTCACACTTGTGATGATAACGTAGCACATTTTTCAAACTTTTTCTTAGTTGAATCAATCTATATGTATGTATGCAATTAAAACGCGTCCGCACTTGCCGCATACATAATTGTTAATGTGTGGCTTTCTGTGCGTAGACACCCACCACCACCACCGCCAACAACACTACCACCAACAGAGCAACTTCCTTCTAGCTGACCAGCCCGAAATGGTATTGTTTATTTTATATGCTTTCGACTTGCTGTTGTTCTGCTTTATGTTATTCATTCAACCCAACAATACAAGCACGTACATATGCGCACTCACATACATAAACATATATGCAAGCTTACGGACCAAAAAAATAATTAAACGAGCGAACGTCAGAACGCTAATGAAAATAGTCGAAACTTATTTATTGTTGCAATTGAAGCTTGAATTGCAGTCGAGCCATTTTACTTTGTACGCTTTTCAATTTTGCAACATTATTGTTGCGCAGGCGTCCACAAGCGCTTCGAACGCGAGCAGCGAAAAGACTAAAAAAATAAACTGAATGAATGGCGCGCATTGAAAGCAGCCGAAGCGCATGCCCAGGCCAGATGTGTTTTGCCGTCAGCGCAAGGGGAGTATGTAGGTGGGAGAGGGGTACGAGAGCAGCGACACTGTAGATCCAGACATTCCAGACTAGCACAGCCAAATGTTCTCCCATGCATATTACATTACGCCATAAAAGTAGTGGCACACTCTGCGATTTCGAATATGGTGACTGGCCAGAAACCTTGTATAAAAGCATTACAAATACTTTGATAACTTTATGGCAAAAATCCAACCAAATCATGATTCAATAATGAAAAAAAAAATAATAATTAACCAAATACTCAATACTTTAAGACAATATTATAAAGCTGCCAGAACCAGCTACTTTTCTTTGACCCAGTGTATTTGCTTCTCCCTAATTTTTTCATTGATATTTGCTCTCTGCAGTTTCCTCTCTTTGTGCTTAGCATGTTGGAGTTGGATCTGTGTGACCCCACCACCGCCTGCCTCAAGTCCCCCGTCCCCCTCGCGCACACTGATGAGTAATAAGCGGCGTCTATTCGAATATATTTGTTTTTGTTTGTATGCAAATGAAGCGATCAGCTCTTCCTGCGCCCCGGCTTATCAGTTAGCGCCCTAAAGTGATTTCCATAGGCGGCCATTGCATCATATGCCATTGTGTTTACTTAAGGCAATTATTGTCGATAATAATCGTGACCGCGTAAAATGAATTGTACACACACACAACCAAAAACACTTTCACTCTCACTTGGAATATGTACTTACTTATTTGGAAGGCTGCTTTTAATATTATTCAATTGCAAACTTGCAATTCAGTTAGAGATGTTGTATCCAGTGCTGCTGCTACTGATCCTATTGCTGGCTCACGTTCACTCCTACTACCATGAGTACCGTTACTGGGAACTAAATGAACCGCCGCCGATTTGTTCCGAATACGAAATGCTTATTGTGAATACGCGTCAATGTGTGCGTCGTTGCAATATTGTTTGTGTTCGTGGCGTGTGCTTCGAGGGTGGTCCATGTCCTTGTGCCGATCAGTATCAAAGTACCAAAAGAGACGGTGTCGCTTGCGCTGCCAAATGCTTGCCGGGCTGTCAAGAGGCAGGCGGCTATTGTGCGGGCCCACAGCTGTGCATTTGTCGCAAAAGTAAACATTATTACTACGATGAAGTTGCTCGACTCTGTCGGCATCGATTAACACGACTGCTGGATCCATGCCATGGGTAAGTACCGCCTAAGTACAGTTGTCACTTGCAAATAAATCCGTACCCACTGTATATAAGACAAATTTATAACAGTTCTGAAGTTAATAACATATGCATCTTTCCAGTCGCTGCACTCACGGCCGCTGCTCGTACGATGGTCAATGCATTTGTGCGCAGGGTTACATACAGCGCAACACACTGCTTCATGGCGCCGTGTGTGAGCCCATCTGTGATTAGTGAGTGTTTAATAACGACTTAACATTGTTTTAACATTGTCTAAAACTGTCAATTTACAGCGATTGTGGGCGTAGAGCTTATTGCTTTGCCCCAAACATGTGCGCCTGCAAGCACAAGAACTATCACTATGCTTACAACGGAAAGTGTGTTAAGGATTATTAAACTTTATTATCGAAACTATGATTGGGCTGTTTTAGGTCCCCTTTTGCAGATATGTACATACATATCATGAAAAGTGCAATGTGCAATGTTTGAACAAAATCAAAAAGAAAGTCTTTATTTTTAATAAATTCATACATAGTACATATGTATGAATGTTATTGCATTATGCCCTTTCACATTGAACGCTCAGTATAGTTAAACCTCTTAAAAAATACAAATGCCGCATATTTACTTTACAGCGCACTAACATCAACAAAGAGAGCGAGAGCGCATATGTTTCTTTGTTTTTGCGGCTATGAAAAAAAAAGTGTATTGCAAATTTATTATTGTTTATAACTTATCTTAACAGTTCAGAAGGCTCGTTTTCAAAAAAATAAATACATGCATACATAACAACACACAAGCTTGGCCCAGTGCGTAAGTGCGGTTCAGAGGCGGCTGTGCAAACTCTACGTTCTGCTGTTTTTAAAGGGATTTCGACCTACCCTCGTGCCATGTCCATGCCTTTTTTTCCAGTAACCAGTTTTGGTCGACCAAAATTCTCTTCTATTGTAATAATTTGTGTGTTAAACTGTCGCATGGCATTTGAATTTTAATAATATGTCTTAAGATTGCTGGGTAATGAAAGAGCAAAGCAGCGCGTCAACGGCGTCGGGAGCGGTGACGACAAGCGCGTGTGGCGTGTTTTACTTATTCTTGTTGGAGCAGGGGGCTTGCTGCTTCTCAGTGATTGTTATTGTAGTCGTCACTGACACCGAAAGCAGCAGCAGCAAAAACATACATACATACACACACTCGTTCTCCAATGTTCGGGCTTCTGCCGGCAGCAGCAACGTCGGCAGCATTCAGTTGGAGTTTTGCTTTCCAGTGGTGCGGTACGATTTCCTGACAAGCAACTTTTTCTGGGTTTAAAATAAGCTGTCTCTTCTTTCATACCTTTTGTGAAAGAAAATTGCAATTTTAAGCGAGTTTAAGTAAACGAAGCGCATCAAATAAGATTAAAATGGGCCAAATTAAGGTAACTACAAAAACTATAAAGAAAGCGGTAACATTTACAAACTCTATGTGTGCACAAGCATACTTAGTGAACACATAACGCAAGTGCAAACCTACCTGTTATCCTTTGATAAGTTGGCAGCTCGAAAGACTTTTAGACATAAATTAATCAAAATTAAAATAATTAAAAGCGCATGTTGTTATTTTTAAGTGAGAGTGTGTGTACTTTAATTTATGTAAGCGTGTGAGTGTGTACTTAAAATTATGTAAGCATCGATGAACAGACAAGTTGCCGCTAAAATGCAACAAATTGTTTGAAATGACAATAAAACTGAAGGCAGGTTCGTGTTAGCTTTGCTAGCGTGTCAGTTTTTATTTTTTCAGTGATTAGAACGATTTAAGTAATTATTACCAGACTTCTTAAAATGTACATAAAAGCAAATAAAGGTGTTCGAGAATATATTTTATATCGAATCTTGGAGTAGGCGTACATACATACATACATATGTATGTTTATAGCTGCTGCGCAGTTTATACGCTCGTCAGCCAAAAAAAAAAACAACTTGAAAAAAAAAACCGAAAATACAAATTGTATTTGTATTAATGTTAGCACAAGATGTGTTAACAAAAGCAATCAACTGGGCTGAAAGAATGCAGTAAACCGGTTAATGCGTTAAAAAAAAGCAAGCGTTTTCTTCATCTCGTTTTGACAGCGAAATTTTTATAAATAAACTCGATTACGGTAAACATGTGCGGGTGGTGCTGTAAGAGTGTCGCTGGGGAAGGGATGGTGTGTACATATGCATGTATGTATGTATGTTTGCGCGTGTGTTGTTACAGTAATTAAATAATCAGCCAAAAAAGATAAAAAGGAATTCTTAATACAGTCAAACATCCACTTAGCGAATCTCAGGGAGAAAACTGTATCTTCTTTCTAGAGATAATTATTTTTTATCGTTATTTAGACAACTTCGTTGTACGGAAGTTAGACTGTAGTACAAGTTTTTGGGTACATAAGTTCTTATCAAGAGATCACTTGTATTTTGTATTTGTAGTATAGGTAGTTATTATCAAAAAGACTTCACGCAGGGGGTCGCTGTTATGTGGAAAAATTCTTGCGTTTTGCGATAAGCGAGCGCAGGTATAAAATATAGATTTGCAATGATAGTTCGTAACTTATTTATGTTCCTATATTTCTTGCTATGCAGAAAGCTTCAACCGCTTTGAGCAAACTGTTTGTGTACGGCGCCTTGAAGTACGGCCAGCCAAGCAACTCCATATTGGCTAGCACGGGCAATGGTTACGCAAAGTTCTGGTGCAAGGCAACAACGACACAAAAGATGCCGCTTGTAATTGCCACGCGATACAACATTCCCTTCTTGCTCAATAAACCCGGCGTTGGTTATTATGTAACCGGTGAGATTTATGAGGTGAGTAACGTGAACATAATAACATACATGGATGATAACTATATTGTGGCAACAGGTTGATGATCGCATGCTCAAATCGCTGGATAATTTAGAGGACTGCCAGGATGTTATCAACCGTGAGAAGCATGACATGAATATTGGTGTCGGTGAGGGGTAAGTAGATTACGTCATTGCTTACATTTGTTCTAACATTTCTCTTCTGACTGTAGAACTATTTCCTGCTGGGTCTATTTGCTGCAAAAGTATCCCGAGAAGCTGCTGTCTTTGCCTTATTTATCTGGCTATGAGAATAGCACCACACATCCTTATATCCAGCGTCATCGTCGCACGCACAAGCATCCGGCTCAGGATGATCTCAGCTATGAGGCGCAAAACTGAAAAATATTATTAGCTTTACCGGTAGTTGCATTTGTAGCACGTATACATACATATATTTATGTATGTATGTATATGGCATAAACAGACATGAAACAATATTAACATGTGCACAGGATATAGATTACACGTGCTCATATTGCTTAATGATATATAGATTATTAAGCGTGTACTGTAGATAATAGCGAACATAGCTAGTAATTTTATAAGTTTCGAGTAAATATATAATTTTCAAGTAAACAATTTTCAGTCGATAACAGGTGTCCTGTTGAACATAACATAAACAAAAAATAGTTTTTTTTTGCAAGTGTAAAGCTGTTCTGCTAAGTGAGGAGCAGCTCTGTAAACATTACATTGATAGTGGTGTCGCCTTGTTATGTGAATGTCTAAAATTGATAAGCAACTTGAGTACTCACGTGACCAGAGACGGATTCTTCAAGTTGATGGCTGCGCCAACTGCTGCTTAATGTAAGTCAACAAGGTCGTTGTTGTAAATGTGTGTTGAATTTTATGTATTTGTATATATTCCTTAGCGAATTTTAACCTTACGTTTATTTAGTCTATGCCCACTTACGTTTCATTCCCTGTGATAAGAACTCTGTTGAAATCTAATTCGCAAATGTTGAACATGTCAAAGTCGCTGCAAAAAGTTTTTGTTTATGGCACACTGAAAAACGGTGAGCCGAATCATCACTGGCTAACGACAAAGGAGAATGGACTCTCTCGATTTATAGCCAAAGGCACGACGCTAATTAAATTTCCTTTGTTGATCGGCACACGTTATAATATTCCATTTCTGCTGGACAAAAAGGGAGTGGGCAACAATATACAGGGTGAGATTTATGAAGTGGATGATCAAATGTTCTCAAAACTGGATGAACTAGAGGATTACCCCAATTATTATGATCGTGAGCATCAGACAATTCTTACAGATCAAAATGAGTAAGTATGCAAATAATTAAGTCATATGTATTAAATTATATATTGTGCTAGGAAAGTCGAATGCTGGCTTTATTTGATACGGAATTATCCAGATAGTATGCTGAATAAGCCCTTGCTTAGTTCTTACCACAACACCCCTGAGCAGCCATTTAGCGAAAAGTTAGTGCGAGATCCAAATATTGCAGCCAAAGATGATTTCTTGTATTAAAATAAAAACTTCGTTGCAGCTATGCGGACAGCACGCCCGAAGATTTCCTCAAAGAGGAATAACCAAACAGGGGAACATTTATAAAAATAAAAAGAATTGTATAACATTTATAAACGGATATTCAACGCATGGCTATTATTCATTCTCTATTACATTGATTCCATTATTCACATAAAAATGCCAAACGAAAATGAACAATATGGTGTTTTCTCTTATTTTTTTCATAATCGGGGTGAGAAGCAAGTTCAAAAAGCCTAGAAAAAATGTTTACATTATGCATACAGATATATGTATAGAGAGATATAAAGAACTCAATAATAGTAATAATTTTAGCACAAGTTTCGCGTCCAGGTCTCGCACGCGCTTTAAGCTGGCGCTCCCTGAAGTCGCTTCTTAGCACAGTGTGTGGCAACTTTAATCGTACGTAAGGTGAAAACGATCTCTTGCTGGTTTCGCTTAGATTTTTCTTTTGTTTGTTTGTTTTTATTGTGGCGTCGGCATCGTCGGTGGCAATATGATTAAACAGGAGAGCATTGCTTAGCTGTCTGCCTCATCGTCAAGCGACTGGAATCGATTGGTAGCTGCAACGGGCGCAGCGGTTGCCTCCTGCACACGTTGAAAGCGACCACCATGACGGACTTCTTCGAAGGCGGGTTCGTTTTTCTTCTTGCGTTGTTCCTCCGGACGCGCTGCATTTAGCGTGGGGAAGAACTCCGTGTTCGTAATATCTGGAGCTGTGCGGCGCGTACGCAGACCACCGCTGCTGCCGCCGCTTCCCATACCACCGCCAGCTTGCTGCAAAAGTAAAAAAAAAGCCGGGCACGAAGTCCAAAATGTTAATATCAAACGATGTTTATAACGATTTGGACATACAATCTACTCACGCTATAACGTAACGCGGGTGAAATGTACGGTTTGGACGATGACTTTTCCGTTTCAACCGGCACCGGTATCTGAGTCACCTCATCGGCGGGTATAAGTTTTTTCCAGGGACCATGCCCTTGTCGCTTGCTGTTTGGATCCGCATTTACAAAGCCATCGCTATCCTCATCATCCTCGTCGAAAGTGTCGTCCGAGTTATGATGATGATGTTGTTGTTGTTGTAATTGCTGCTGCTGTTGTTGTTTCTCATTGATCGTCAGTTGGCCAATTTTGAGGCCGCTGTAATCCTTGCGCTGCTCCTGCTCAAACTCTTTCCACTCCTCCTCCACGGGTTTCTTATATATGCAAAAATAGTAATTTTGATAACTAAGTGAATGCCGAAAATAGTTTTTCTAAACTCTCACCTCGACAACGGGCTCTGGTGGTATGACTGTGTTCTCATTTTCGCCGCCTTCTGCCACGCCGCCAGCCAATGCCGCTGCTGTCGCGACATCAGGTTTTTTTAGTTTAGCAGCATTAGCCGCCACCTCACGTTTCGTACATTCTTCAAGGTTTTTTACTAGATCGTCGGTCGTCACAAATTTGCTCTTGGTCTTGGACTTCTTCTTGTCCTTTTTCGCAAAGAAATCGTCTAATCCGGCCATTCTTATAATTTAGTTTTCGCAATTACCTATTCCAAATTATAATGAAATCCAATCGCACTCGCGTGAGGTAAAAATATATCGCTATCGTTGGTGCGCCTATCGATGATTGAGCCACACGTGGTCAAAGTTTGCTAGACATATGTTTAACTGGTTTTTTTTTAAATAAAATATGCATTTAGTTGTCTTGTTTTTGACTGCTTGAAATTTCGCGTTTAATAATTGATTGCGTTTTGCAAAAGTCTAACCATTTAATTTAAATACAGATCGGAACGATGTTTTTCGATAGTCAGAAGAGATTGTGTTTATGTGTGCATTTCAAGTTAATACAGCAAATATTGTGATTTATTTTAATAATATTTGAATACTGTTGAAATATTTTACTGTTTGTTTAATAATATTGACATATCGATATGAAAAAGATACAAGTCTGAAAGACTTGTAGAAATTAACTAGGTGGCAGCACTGCTGAATTGAATTAATAAATACACTATCGACGGTAAGTCGTTTGGCGGTCTACTTAAAAAACAGTTTCATATGCCCCTATTTTGCTTATGGCAAACGACTTGAACGTTTCTATCACATTTGAAGCGAGTGGGGGATATTTTTTCCATTTGATAATGATATTCATTTGACTGGCACAATTTGCAACGTTTGGCAACAAAGCTTAATAATTTGCATGAGATATTGAAAATTGCATAATACTAACAAACAAAAAAATTGGCAAATTGATGCCAAAGTTATGTAACAACGACGAAAAATTAGTAAGTATTATATTAAATTTGCAAAATATAAAAGAGACGAACCAATACATTAACAACGATTAGTCATCCAAAAATCTATTTGTTTTTATGTCTTTTATTTATGTAGCGGTCAAATAAGAAATGTTTGCTATTGACACCGCTTAATGTTGTTTGTGAACCGTTTTAATGGCTTAGCTCGGTGTCAACACATTTTTAAATGGTGGTTTAAAAAAACTTCCTTTTTTTCGATGCTGCAAGGCACAACTGAAAAATTGGTCAAAGTTCCGCTGAATTTGCTAAACAAATTGTTAAAGCCAAATAAATATTTATTACTGCAGCAAGCTGGCTGGCTTAGCTAGCTTGCAGGTGCCACAGCTTGCCACATCGAACGCTCCAAACAATCCCGGCTAAATGCTCCTCCAACCAGTTAATAAACAGACTTACTTTCAATGCAGAGCGCAAAGCATTCATATTGACAAGCGTACGGCCAAAAGCGGCTCAGTCTTCATTTGAACGCCGATCAGCGCACAACGCTGCTTTCAAAAGCAGCATTCAGCTTATAAAAACAGCATCAAGCTCAACACGCTTTGATCATTAAAATAAAAATCTCGTGCTCGTGGCAATTTTTGATACTGTTCATATATTATAAACTTGTGTATATAATACATCCGATAAGCCGACGCGTTCACTTTCAGTGTGTGTCTGTGTGTGTGTGTAACGTGTTACATTTTAATTTTTAATTGATTAAACAAATACAAGCGCACTTCCAAAAGGTAATTAAAACACTTGCACGCACCTAAATTTGTGCAAAATAGCAATGCCTAAACACCTTGTGTGTCTGTCTGTCTATCTGTGTGTGTTTTAGCCAAGTTTTGTGCAATTTAAACTACAATTGCTTTATGGCGTTTGGCTAAATATAACTTATAATTGTTTTTTTGTTTATTGTCTTGCATTGGAGTAATTAGCAAAAAAACAAAACAAAAAAAATAGTATAAAATGCCAGAAAACAATTTGAAACATTTTGAGCGCCATTAGCTAACCAACGAAGCGTTTAATTGATAAAACAAAAAATGTCTATTATTTATTATTTCGTAAAGCGTCTCTCTATTTCCATATTTAGCTTAAAGCGTCTACTATTTACTTAAATTTACATCATCGGCAGCCGATTTGCATTGGGTCACGGGTCATGTCAGGGTCGTGTCAGATCAGGTTGATTTAGTTAGTGATGCTACAGGTTTGACTCTACATATACATAAGTTAACTTAGTCTCTTTTTGTTTAGTACAAAATACAATCTTTAACCTCTTAGCTTTATAGCTTTAATTAATTGTTATATGTTAATAATTGCACGTTGATGGTATAATATCAATATATAATCGTTCAAAACGAGTAAACTTATGATATCAATCGTTTTAACAGGTAGCTTATTACAAATATTCTTTCTTTTCCTTAGACTTGATATTCTTGCGTTCAAGGCTCATGTTTGCCAATTCAGCGTCTCTTCAATTTAATTTAAAAATTTAATTTCTCTGTGTTTCTGTGTCAATGACAATCGCTACAAGCACATTTGCATATTAAAGGTTGTTGTTTCACTCGACATCATCTTCCATGAGCATAGGACCCCCAAACGAATACCAGTTATAGAGATTGAGTAACCTCAACTGTTATCTTTTTAAAGTTTTGTTTCGATTTCATGGCTAAATTACGTTCCTTAATGATCGCAAAGTTTTGGATAGATGTTCATAGATGTTCAGTTACATGAGGTCAAATGCATTTGAACTTCAAGTCTTTTTGTAATATGCACTTTGTGTTTTTTTTTTTCTTAAATAAAATTCTAATTGCTTTACAACAGCAACAACTTAAAATCCGACAAGAAACATAAATAATCATTGCGAAATGTAAACAGCAACTTTTTTCCCCTCATTGATAGCATTTGAAATACTTTAGAAACGTTATAACTAATTAACTAATCAAACCGGTTTAAAACACACACTTAAAAACTTGTAATTTTTGTGTTTTATATTTGTATTAAATAGTACCAGTTCGAAATACAGATAGTCTTAATGTTGAATGTGTCATCCATGTGCTGGTCTTGGGCATGGACCACAAAAAACTCTCGGTCAAAGCGCATAAATGCATATCTTTGCATATTTGATTAAAAGCAAAGATTTGTGAGCCACACGATATCTAATTAATAATTGACAATGTTTGAAATACCCTTGAGTTTTTCTATTAAGTCAGACAGTTCAAGACTGTAAAGACATTTTGAAAAATATCTGCAAGAGTTTAGTCTTTGGGAAACTTTTGCTGAAGATAAGTCTCATTTAAATGAATTCATATAATTTAATCAAAAACGTAAAGTGTTATTTTTCGCATAATAAGTTTAAGCTGTTACTTTTGAATACAATACCGTTAACCATTTATTTTTTAGACCGACGAACCATTAAAAAACGTATAATGATACGTACACGTTTTTGGACTTTATTAAATCCATTGATTACTTCAACAAAAACAATGCAAAATCATCAAAATTATAGCTTTTCTTAATTGAACAATTCAAAGTGCTATCGACCCCATGGTCTTCAATCGTTTCTAATTGTACAAGCGAAAAAAAAAGTTTCTTTATTAGTTTAACTTTGAACAAAAGCATCGCTTCACAAAAATTGTATGTAAATCATATTAAAAGGCCTTGCCAAAACTAGCTCTTGTAAATTATGGCCTAAACGTTGCTAATAATGTACGTCTACAAGTGCATATTATGGTTGTCAAGTTTGAAAGATACTTGAACAAAAAACAAAATATTATATTGCATGCCACAGTGCGCAAGTTCGTTGCCTAAGTCTTTCGTTTGCCCTCTTCTGTTTAAGTTTCAATTGCAGTTTCAGCTTGGCTTCAGCTTGTTTGGCATTTTCAACTCTGCCTGTGTTGTTGTGTATGTGTGTGCGTGTGTGTGTGTTATGCTTATGATTTTTGGCTTTAGCTTTGAGCAGACATTGTTGACTTGAGGCTGTCTCGCAGTTGGCCCCAAATGAATTGGAGCTGTCTATTTAATTTTTTATTGTCTTTTGCTTGCATAAGTTGAAACTTTTGTTGTTGTTACTTTACTGTATAGACAAAGTGACGCATTTTGCAGATGAGTTTTAACTGGCAATAAACATGGAAATGAGGCAGCCTATAAATTAAGAGACAGCTGTGAATTATGTATCCCCAATACGCCAGTATTTACTTTAAGCCAAGTTCACAATGCACTCAAACTGTGTTCGAACTATTAACACGATTTCTAGTTCAAGGTACACACTATATCTAATTTTGCCATCTCATGCTGCCATTGCAGAGCACTTCCTCAGACCGTTTAACAGACTCAGACTTTAATAGCAAAAGATTAAATCAAGTAAGAAGGCTTTTATCGAGAATGCTTGACTATCAGATACCCTGAATCTTTGACTTTATGCAGTCAAAATCGATATCTCCAGTGTTTTTAAACCGATTTTTATTAAAGAAGCAGAGATTGTTATTATTTTGTTCATGGTTTCTAAACATTTTCTGAATCGGTAAAATGTGTATATTGGAATCGAAAACAGTTGTCTTTGGTTTGAAACAATCTTGATATGCCTGTGGAAGAGAAGAGTTTATTTTCCAAATCTGAAGTCTGTTTCTATTGAAGTTCCTCAGACTGAAGCGTTCATACAGACGGATGGACAAACATTTCATTAGTTTAGGGTATACAAATGTAGATGTTCAGATATACATACGAATATACATATGTATATATGTGTCTTATTTATGATAAATAAGCCAGGTGATAAAACTGAGAAGCTACAGTAAACCCGTTTAGTGTTGCATGAATTTGTGCGAATCACAAAACAATGATGCGAGACAACAAGGCGTGCAGATGCCCTATATAGATAACTAGATTATCAGGTTACAAGCAAGAGAGTGAGAGTGAAAGAGTTGATAAAAAAGCAATGATAAATTGAAAAAATTGAGTTGTCAACGTTTTTATAAGAGGCAAAAGTTTAAATAAAAGCTCATTTTAAATTATGCTTCCTTCAGTCTTTAACATACATTTGCAAAAAAACCATTATACCCTGAACCCGTGAAAAAAATTTAATCAATCTATTTTTACTTACAAACAATAATAAACAATGACTACACCGATAGAATGGATCTATAAAAAGCCCTTTAATAACTAACAAATATGCAAAGCAGGTAATATATTGAACAAGTTTAAGTTCTCAATTACAATTTTAAACAGGCAATCGCTAATGTCTATTACACTCCTTAACATACGCATTGCTTACAAGGTATTGCAGCAGCTGAAAGCGAGACCAACTTGCTTTCAAAACTGACTCCGGTTGGAAATGTCACGCTGCAACAGCGACTGTGAATGTGGCCAAAGAGCAAGGCATTTTTCCATATTTTTTTAAAAGAGGCACGAGTTGAGGCGCTTTTGGCCACACATAATGTGTACATAGACAAGATTTGGCCAACTGTAACGTGGTCTGCAATGTAAAACCAAACTCAAAGCCCAAACTCAAACTTAAAATCCAAAAAGAGGCAAGCGCCAAGCTCCAATCTCTGATTTTGCAACTTCGTTTTGTTTTTGGTGTTGCAGGCGATTGCAGACGGCTATCGAACGTTGGTGGCATGCTGAATGCTGCGTGTGTGTTGTAGCTTTTGCAACTTGCATCACTCTTTCATAAAATAGAAAGAGAAAAAAAAACAAACACAATACTTGTTAGACGAGCTGGTAGCCTGGTCTCCTGGCGTACTCGTTTTATTGCAACGGCTTCTGCCAAATGATCGCCATTTGTTG
Organism: Scaptomyza flava; assembly: GCA_030179655.1. Classification (NCBI taxonomy): domain Eukaryota; kingdom Metazoa; phylum Arthropoda; class Insecta; order Diptera; family Drosophilidae; genus Scaptomyza; species Scaptomyza flava. The sequence goes on along the minus strand of JARNME010000404.1, from coordinate 85,730,093 downwards.
TTGTTGCAAGTTGTTGTTGTTGTTGGTGCTGCTATCATTGTATTATTATTAAACCAATCAACCAGCCGTCCAGACATTCGCCCCGTCGCATTGCGTAATCGTTTAGCCAACTGCGAATGCAAAGAAATGTGAAATCAAAATTATACTTGAATCAATTAGAAACCCGTTTGGCGCTGCTGTTTCAGAATTAGCCCAGTTTGCCTGGCCAGGCTGGTGGCTTGCGACACTTGTTGCCATATTCAATTGACTGGTTGCCCGGAATGTGGCCAGTGTAATAGGCCAGGCTAACACAAGCAAAAAAAAACACAGCAAAAGTAACTTAAATCGGTTTTTTTTCAATTACTTTGTTGTTTTTGTAGCACTCAAAATGATTGATTTATCGCCGGTGCAAGAGTACTATAAGGACAAGACAGTGTTCATAACGGGCGCATCTGGTTTCATGGGCAAAGTGCTGCTGGAGAAACTGCTCTATTCATGCCACTCACTTAAGGAAGTGATCATCATTTGCCGACCGAAGCGTGGCAAGACGCCCGAGACGCGTCTCGAGGAGATGTTCAAGTTGCCCATCTTTCAACGCATCAAGGATGAGCGACCACACATGCTTAAGAAGGTGACCATCTATCAGGGCGATGTTACCTTTGATTGTGAGTTGTTTTTAAGTTTTAACAGCTACTTTATCATTGCTCAAACTTGAACTTTTTGTCAGTGTTGGGTCTAAGTGGCGATAATCTAAAACATGTTGTGGAGCATACCAATATTGTGTTTCATATGGCTGCCACATTGAAGCTGGAGGGTAATCTGCGCGATGCCATCGATATGAATCTATTGGGCACAAAACGTGCTCTAACCGTGGCCAAGGATATGAAACAGTTGGAGGCATTTGTGCATCTATCGACAGCATTTTGCAATTGCGATCAGGAGGTTATGTATGAGAAGGTCTATGAGTTTCCACACAAGCCCGAGGACCTTATGCGTCTGGCCGAATGGATGGATGTTAAGACATTGGATGCTATTACACCCGATCTATTGAAACCCCATCCCAATACCTATACCTATTCGAAACGTTTGGCCGAACTGTTGGTTCGCGATCATTATGAAACGATGCCGGTCATTATAGCCCGTCCGAGTATTGGTAAGTTTTTGTTTTGATAAATATGCTGCCATTAGTTTATAGTATAAGCCTGCTTAAAAGCCATCCTCTATCTTAATATTAATGTATATGCATAATAGCTATGGGGCTGCTCGGGGCCGGGATGCCTCAAGGCTTGTCTCTCTTTGCTTGGTTGCTTGCTTCCTTAATCGTATGTCTTTAATCATTTTATTTTTTTTTCCCCAAAATTATTGTTTTTGATTTTGTCTATTTTCCGCCGTTGCCGGGCTATTTAAGCCGTGGCATCAAATCTCTCGCCTATACGCTAAGCCAAGCAATCAATTTGCGCTTAGATTTTCCTTTGTGAAAAAAATGCTATTTGCTTAAGACAGGTTTTACAAATGTAGGCAATTGTAATTGAAATTTTAAATGCAGGCACGTGAACGTAATTACTTCGCCCAGATAAGGCGGTGTTGGACATTTTGCGAAGCTTCTAATTGACGATTCCCTCGATTGGCCTACGTTTAAGCCAGATGATCTGTAATATGACTTTTTCAAATGAAGATGATTTAATATGCATACATAAACCATTAATAACTTTTATAGGCATGATGATAGGCAGATGCACAACGTATCTTTAGAATGTTAACTGTAAGTGCTTTTCAATTAAAATCAATTTGTAATCGCGATGCGATCTCGAATCATTAGTTTAGCAGTTAATACCTAAATTGTGTGTTGCTTAGTGTTAGCTTAAACAACTTTGGGAGACAATTTATCTGTACAAATATTGATAAATTGATGACTTTGTATGGACTGCCCAAAAAGTTCGCAAAGTTCAATACTTTTAGCAAGACTCTTTGAAGGGGATTGGCAGGTAACCGGCAGCTTAAGTTGGCTAATTGACAGCTAAATTTATGAACTGATGTGGGTGCTTCCAAAGCTTAAAGTTAAAACGCTTTATTTGCTTGCAGCTTAATAATTGACTGATTTGGGATGGCACTTACAAATTTGTGTGCGTTTTTAAGCTCATCTGCAAACTGTGTATCGCTAGCACGTAATGTGGGCATCTGTGTCATTTCCTATAATCCCTTTGCGCGCTATTGTTGACACCGCTTTGCTAAGCTCACGAATCAGACCAAATACAAACAACACCAACAACAGACTGCTTGCAAAAAAGAAATAAAACAAAGTGAGCCAAAGTATGTTAAGTACATTGGGGCGTTCACACACTGTCTGGCAAGGTTTTTTATTTTCGATACATTGTAAGATCAATCGATATGTGTCAACAGTTGATTGCTTGAAACAATGGTCAAAGGCTTGCCAGACAGCACCGCCTTTTGCATATTCGACGTGATGGCAATGTGTGTCAGCGCCCGCCCTTAACAATCAACAACAACCGAACAAACAGTTATAAATATCTATCGACATAAACACAGCGTCGCTTCAGAAAATAAGCATACAAAGAAATATACAAAGCAATGTTTAAACTGCTTGCAAGCATGCTTTCTGCCTATAAATACATACATATAAACACGCACATTAAAATTAAAAGAAATCTGCGTCACTGACCAACAAGTTCAATGACCATGAAATTGTTAAAAACTAATTGAAATCGAAACTGCAACAAAAAATCACAAATGCAAAACCCGCCCTTTCAGAAAAAAATCCGCCTCTTTCTGCCAAATAATCGAGTTTAAAGGCTTAAGCTTGCCAAAAAAACAAAAACAAATATCCTCTGCTTTATGTCCAGCGGAAATTTACACATGCACAACAAACAAAACCAACGCCCACGCCTACACCAACAAAGCCTTCGCATTATTTACCCTGCTGCTGGAGCACATAGGAAATTTGTACTGAACGAATCTCCTGCAGTTTCACCATCGGCCTATGAGCCCGTGCCCGGCTGGGTGGATAATTTGAATGGACCCACCGGTTTGATGGTTGGCGCCGGCAAAGGCGTCATCCGATCCATGCTGATTGATACACGCCACCAATCGGAGGTTATACCGGTGGACTATGCCATTAATGGCTTGTGCGTCATTCCCTATCAGTTTGTATCGTCGCAACAGAAACCAGTGGATGTGCCCGTTTATAACATTACGTGCGCCGATCATCGCAAGATGCAATGGGGCGAGGTTATTGAGATGAGCAAAAAGATTGGCTATCAGTATCCAATGGAGGCGGGTCTCTGGTACCCGGATGGCTGCATAACAACCAACAAACTCCATCACAACATCAATGTGCTGCTCTTTCACTGGCTGCCCGCCTATGTCATCGATTTTATGCTCTTCATTTTGGGCCAAAAGCGTTTGTAAGTGTTGCTTCCTGATGCCAAGTGATGTAGAGAATACAATTTTGCTACTCCCCCCTTTCCTGTCCAAATGCAAACCACAAAAAACAAAAAAAAACTGCTTAGTATGATACGTGTACAGAATCGCATTTCCGTCGGCTTGGAGGTGCTGCAATTCTTCACAATGCGTGCCTGGTACTTCAAGTCCGATGCGTATGCCTCGCTCTGGGATATATTGACTCCAGCGGATAGAAAAAAGTAAGACGTAAAGTGTTTGTCTCGGTTGTTGACAGATGTATGACTAACGTTCGACTAACGTCAATAAAATAGCTTTAACATGGACATGGATCCCGAGGAGACAGTACCCATGTACATTGAGTCCTGTGTGCAAGGTGGTCGTCAATATCTGATGAAGGAATCACCCGAATCATTGCCACGTGCACGTCGCCAGCTCATGTTGTAAAATCAAACAAATTCCCAGATACCAAAAAACACATACCCAAACACTTTTCATTTACCTCTTGTAGGATGTATCTGTTGGATCGTGCGTGCAAGACAATCATCATTGGTTTCCTAGGTTACTGGACATTTGGCTTTGTGTCACGCCTTCTGGGCGTCTAAGTCAAAGGCGAGCTGCTCAAAGAATATAGCCAAAATATTTCCGCGCTTTAAATATATTGCTTTTTTATACTTTATATCATTCAACTTTGAAGTTCATTTTAAAGACAAGTTTGCAAGACAAACAAACAACGTTATTGCTTAGGTTCGCTTTATTTTTTTGAGCTACAAAACCTTTGGTTTTAACTTTACGATTAAGAGTTCTATGAATTGAAATAAAAACAAATCAACGGTTCGATACCTTCAATGTGTACGTGTTACGAGTGTTGAATATACATATATTGCACAAGTGCTTCAAAGGACTACTACAACAACAACTAAAACAATGCCACAAACAATGCAGTATACAACACTAAAAACACAACAAAAACCAAACAAAAACTAAAAACACCAAAATTTTTAAGCTTAACATATTTTTACCAATTGGCATTAACTAAAATTAAAACAATTAAGATCTCACTTACACTTCGCAAGCACCCAACATTTACATTCACTACTGACAACACTTACACACACACACACACCAACACCCAGCAAAAAAAAAAAAGTATGAACATCAATCATCATGGGCTTCTTGGTATGTAGAGAGCCATCAAATTTTCTTTATAATCTATGCATAGTTTAATACTCTTCTTGTTTACCCCACATACACAGTATCGCCAGCTGCCTATGAGCCACTGCCTGGCTGGGTGGATAATCTAAATGGACCGACTGGTTTGATGATTGGCTGCGGTAAAGGTGTCATACGCTCCGTGCTGGTCAATCAGGAGAACAAAGCTGAAGTCATTCCAGTGGATTATGCAATTAATGGTCTCATTGTTATACCCTACGAATTTAACAAGCAAGCCAAACGACCCATCGATGTGCCCGTCTATAACATTACAAATGCTGACCACAGAAAGTTGCCCATGAGCACTGTTGTTGAGATGAGCAAGCGCATCAATAAGCAAGTGCCGTTCAATGCTGGTCTCTGGTATCCCGAACCCTGTGTTACAACAAATGAATTGTATCATAAATTTAATGTTGCCATGTTCCATTGGCTGCCTGCGTATCTTTTGGACTTTTTAATGCTCATACTGGGACAAAAGCGATTGTAAATTTAAAATTTCGTTTGATACTTCATGTGTATTCTAAATAGTTTGTTTTCTACACAGTATGTTGCGCGTGCAGGAGAAGATCTCGACTGGGCTCGGTGTTTTACAGTTTTTTACACTCAATGCCTGGTGCTTTACATCGGAGAATTATGCCTCACTCTGGAATAAACTTAACGATCAGGATAAGGCCATGTTAGTGATGACAAAAATACAATATTTATTCGATATTTAACGAAACATTTTAATTTGCAGTTTCAATATGAACATGATGGTCAAGGAAACTGAAGAGGAGTACATGATTAGTTGTGCGCAAGGTGCACGCCGATTTATTTTAAAAGAAAAAGATGAGGACATTCCCAAGGCGAGACTACATATGCGCATGTAAGTGAATCTCAAAATAACCAAGAAAAACTATGTCATGAATATTTCTTTTCTTTCTAGTCAATGGGTCGTTGATATTGTTTGCAAGACCCTCATTGTTGGTCTTTTTTGCTACTACATGCTCAAATGGACGGGAGTGCTGGCAATGTTATGAATCTCTTTTTTTTAGATTCTTTTGCTTTTGTGGTCGCAGGAATTTATGTAGTCAATTAGATGTAGCTATAATTAAATTTAGTTTAAATGTTATACCCAAAATAAATAATTGCATTTAGGTTTTTGTACACAAAACCATTTGTTCAGTTTGTTTTCAAGCATTGTTGTATTTTATCTGTAAATTTAACTATTATAGTTTCATTTATATTTATTCTGCCTGCGTAGTTACGCCTTCTTTGGCAGAGCCACTGCCTGGTTGGGTGGACAATATGAATGGACCCACAGGTGTTTTGATTGGTGCTGGCAAAGGTGTCATTCGCTCCATGATCTGCAATGGAGAGCTCAAGTCGGAGGTAATACCAGTGGATATAGCTATTAATGGATTGATTTTGATACCTTATCACAATAGCCTGGTTAAGCAGAAGTAATTCTTTCTTGATACACACTTTTCTGTCCTAGTTCCTTACTATATGTCATGATTTTTCAGAACCGCTCTGATACCCGTTTATAATCTAACTGTTGCTGATGCCAAGAAGCGCAGCTGGAAGTGGGTTATGGATGTGGGCAGAGATTTGTGTATTCAATATCCATTTGAAGTGGGCCTCTGGTATCCCGATGGCAATATGACAACAAACAAATTCTATCATATTTTCTGTTCCATCATGTTCATGTGGCTGCCTGCCTATTGTATAGACTTTCTTTTGGCTATCTTTGGGCAGCGTCGCTTGTGAGTATTGCACTAGTTAACAATCGACACTTAAAATCCACTTGAGCTTTATTTCTAGCATGGTTCGTGTACAAACAAAGATATCCGTGGGCCTTGAGATGCTGCAGTTCTTTACTACACGCAATTGGGACTTCAAGTCAACACATTTTGAGCAAATCTATAATGAAATAACCGAGGAAGATCGCAAAATGTACTTTAAAATTATTGTTCAGAAAAAGATCAACAATTTTCTTATCTTCCTTAAATAGTTTCAAAATCAACACAAGCGATGTGGACGATAACGAATATATGAAGATAAGCATTCTGGGCGGACGTCAGTACGTTATGAAGGAACCCCTTACTTCATTGCCCAAGGCTCGCATACAGTTACGATTGTAAGTATCTAAGATCATTTATGTGATATATATTTAATTAGGCTAATAATGTTTTTCTATTTATAGCATGTATGTGTTGGATCGCATCTGCAAGGCTATTATAACAGTAAGCTTTGTCTACTGGGCCACCCTAAAGATGGGACTGATGGATATGGTGCAACATGGAATAAAGGCAGTTGTCAAACATTGACATTTATTTTTACTCGAACAATTACCCAATGTTAATGATATACGGGATGCAATTTGGTGTTTTTTACCTACATATGTACCTTAACTTTCTCAAAATGTACTTGTCAATAGGACATCAGGTTTTTGTTTACGCATTTATAATTAAAGGTTCATTACTATAAAGAACATTCGTTTGATTTTTGAGAGTTGAGATGTAAATAAAATTTGAATTGCTTTTAAGTTGATTATATATGGTTGCCTTGCTAGAGGACTTTTCTTACCAATAAGCAGACACAAATAAATCTGTAGGTGCAAATATTTAAGTATCAAACAACAATAGCTTAAATAAATTATTTAAGAAGTCCCAAAACCGTCTTCAAGGGCCTAGACGAAGAGCTCAAATCATGACTACATCCAAAAAATACACAATAACGAAGATTGTAAAAGGAAACCGACTCCTAAATGCTCCGAACGGGTCGAAAAATAACGTTATTCAACACGCGCCTAAAAGAAGCACACAACTTTGTGATTTTACTATCAGCCTCAAAGTATGCAAGTTTTAATGCTTCATTTGAATGGTCAAATAAACATGGTTTATTGAGTCAACAATTTGCAATCTTGCGGAAGTGTTGAATGATAATATTTGATCACATCTTCCCGAATACTACGATGTAAGTAAATTCTATGTTTACTCATTACACAATCTATACACATGCAATTAATTGACTGACTGGGAAAATAAAGCTGCACTTTCGGCTTGAGTCAAACTTTGAATATCACTTAACGTATACCCTTAAAAGTCATATGCTAAAATACTCAAAGTGTTCTAAAATAGAGCAAATTATAAGCACTACTTGTGCCTACATCTTCAACACACTCAAACATAGAATATTTGAAACAGTTACCATTTATTTTAATAACTATTTGACATTAATTTACAAATGGCTAAATCCCACGTCGTGCTAATTCCTTGTTGTGTTTACTTAGCACATCATATAATTTTTATGAATCTGTACAGCATTTGGCTCTTCTCTCCCATACTACAACTTCAGTAGATTGCCTCTGCTTCTCTTACTTTTCGTCTCCGGTGGCAGCGACTCACGTATGCGCGCCATTGAAGCGAAATTCGGTTTATTTTTTTTTTTTGTCGATGTTTGTTTGTCGGGCTCATCGTTGAATCGGACATTTTGCTTATAAATAGACGTTGCCCGGTTTGAGATCCACCATTTGAAACTAAACTGTCGGCGTGTGTGAATTGAACAATTAAACGAACGCGCCTTTGAGTATCGCAATTGGTTTAAAGGTGACACTGAAGGACATTCCAAATGAAAGACACTTGCAAATTATAACAAATGAATATTATAATTTAAATATATATTAAGTCTGAAATCTGTGAGAGTGAAAAGAAAACGAGGTTCAGTGCAACAAAATGATTGTGGAAAAAGTGGTGAGTCAAAGTGAGAAATTAATATAAGAAATATGGATATATTTATGGATTCTAAACAGAGAAATTAAAAACAACTTAAAGTGAAGAAGAGAATTTTCATTGTGGAATATTTTTGTTATGCTTACATTAATAGTAATTGTTTAATGAGGGACGTAACTCGAATGTAAATCAAACTTAAAAAATTATAATGTGAAAATGTCAACAAAAACTTGAACGAGGAATGCTAGATGCAAATATGTTTATGGATAACAAAATCTAAATATTGATAAATTATGCAACATAAATTATTGGATGCAAATCAAAAGGAAGTTGAAAATGTATTATTAGTACGGAAGTGTGATATCCAAAGTGTTCGCGCCTTAACGCTGATACTAAACCTATGACTTGAACGCATGTTTATAACTATTATCCCTTTTTTTTTCGTTAGTTGTATTAACGCTAGTTTGTGTTACTAAAACTGCTTGATGGCACAAACTGTATGGGGGAATGAGGGGCTGTTTTCTTTGGTTTTTAAAATATTTTGGATTGGTTAAGGCTTGTGAGCGTGTGAGTACCAAAGAAAAAAAAAACGACACCGATGATAATTTATAGAATTAGTGAGAAATAATCACGTATATTTATTAGTGGGCAGGTGTGAATTGTTTGTGTAAATACGCCAGTTAACTGCGAATTCTCCATGCATTGAAAACACATGCTGGATGGTTAGATGGATAGTTTGTAGCACTTTGTACCCACGCCAGAGACGAAGGCGCGCTTCAGCGACTGCCTGTATAGCATATATTTGTATCTTCTTACAGTTTGTTTCCCCTTGAAACTTCATAATTCCAAGACGCAAAAAAACGTATGTAGTTTTTAACCCCAAATGTATGTAATCCACATTCAATCGAGTTGCTTTAGGAATTTATTTCCAACAAGTACAGAAAGCTCTTATATATTCCATTCTTATTTCGTGCTGTGAGACAAATAAATATATAAAAATATTCTCTTTATATTGTAAAATTGTAAAAAGTATTTGTGCAAGATGTCACTGTTTTGGGAACGCTATGTACGTCCTAGCTTGAACCAAATGAGCAAGGAATTCAAACTGATTGGTGGCAAAACAACTGGTGCACTCATGTGGAAGCGCATCACCTTTCTGGTGGCCACGCCAGCGATTGCCCTGTGCATGGTCAATGCCTATAGTAACACCAATAAGAGTCAGCCGAAGCAACGTCCAGAATTCATCAAATATGAGCATCTGCGTCGTCGCAACAAACGCTTCCCATGGGGCAACGGGGAGCGCAGTCTTTTTCACAACTCAAAAGCAAATGCGCTAACAGATGGCTATGAAGCCTAATGCTGTTAATTCGTTATTTCATTTATTATTGATGATTTTCCATTATGTGTTATACGGTTGGTAAGCAGCAGACAACTCCAAAAATCCTCTTAAGCATTGTTCTTTTCCTGTTCTTAGGTTCGTTTATCTCAGGAGCAGAAAAAGGTGCCTTCAGAACTATCATATCCATTATGTTAATATGCATTCGCATGCATATGTATGTACGCATGTACATCTATGTGTGTTAATAAAACTCAATCAAACGCGCACAGACACAAACACATACGCACGCAAACGCCGACATTTTACAGGTGCAGAGTTATTACTTGGGCTTTTGGGGCGTTGCCAAATCTACTTTCGCTTTCTGAAAGTTACGCACCACCTAATCGTTTGACAGTAATAATTTTTGTATCTAATTTGCCATGCTGCACCTGTACTTGACTTTAAATTATTTGAAGTTTTTATTCCACCGCTAAAATTTAATGCATAATATTTTTTTTATGATATGTTTATTCAAAATTTATCACACATACCTTAACGATTACATTGTACGATTGACCCTGAACCTTTAGTATACACTATATATACTTGCGTGTGGGCTTGTGTGTGTGCGTGATTGATTAAATATACCAGCTGTACCGTTTTTTTGTTTTTTATAGCCTATCTTGTTGAAGAGCTCTCTTGAAAAAAAAAAAGATCTCAGTATAAGAGACTCGGTAATTATTCTGTTATTCTAAAGGTATTAAAACAAAAGTCTTCGTATTAATGCTTTCAAAAGTAATCAGTATATTGTCTTTATTCATACCATAGTTGGGGCATTCCTTATCCAGCCTTTACCTAAATATCTAGCATTTTTAAAAATTTATATATTTTAAGCGAGTTGGCTTAAGATTCGGTTTTTTGTTGGACACCAAACACTTGTCATGTGAGTACTCAGATTTAATTGCTTGCCGCTTTTACTTGTCAAATGGGAAACAAAACCACGTCTGGGAAAGAGGCCAAAACAAAACGTGCGCCCATGATATAAGACAGATGGTGAACACCATTAATCAATCGCATTTTGTTTGGGGCTTTTATGAATGAATGTGTGTTCTTGTCAGCTTCAGCAACAGCTCTGAGCGGACACAAAGGCACAGTCAGAGAGAAACAAGATACAAATGTATCTGTAACAGGGAAAGCGAAGACAGCAAAAGATTCATTGTAGCCGTAACAATAATAGTATGTAGCGTCCTTGCATTGCTGCAGCCAATTGTTGGCAACAATTGCCGAAATCTCTGCGAGATCTGAACTAACTATAAAAATATCATTGAAATAAATACGTGTGTGTATCAATGCTCATACGACGTGTTGTCCCAAGCAATTCACACCGTTTTTTTTTTTTACGGCCAGGCATTTTCGATGATGATTTCCAGTTTATGGATGATGAGAGTGTTTACAAAATAAAACTTTACGACTTGCCCAACGACTTGCCCATAACGATGTTCAAGCCCTCCTTAACTAACACACACACACACAGCCCATATTATTATATATAAGTGTGTGTGTGAACAGTTGCACATAGAAATATCTGTGTGTGTGTGATATTTATCTAAGCGCTATTAAAGTCAAGTGCGTTCGAGGGTTAATTTGCACGGGGGCTTCAGTAAATATATTTAACGCACTTGCTCAAATGGCAAACAAATTATTGCGAGTTGCCACTTGCCAAAGTTAACCTAAACACTTACTCAAACAGTTTACTCTCTTTCTTCTTTTCCCGCCACCCCCTTTTTCTACCGCATACACATACAGTTGGAGCGTGCCACAAAATCGGAATTGTGCAGCGCCCTCGCCTTAGTTGTGCTCCTATTGAGCATTTACACATTCTACACACATCTCCAAGCGTATCTGAGATCAGTGCTGCTTTCGTTGCGCCTCTCCGGACCACCATCGTTGCCCTTTCTGGGCAACTGTCTGCTGATCAATGAGAAGGATCGTAAGTATTTGAGAATTCTAAGTAAAATAACTTATTTAAGTTTACATGTACCGTAAATTAATTATAATATTTGTATTACGTATACGCCACGTACCTTAAATTTTTTGTAGTCATGAGAAAACGTGTTGCAAAGGCCTTCGATCTTTATGGATCGCTGGTACGTATTTGGGTGCTATTGTTTCCATTCTTTGTGGTACTGCAGCCAGAAGATCTACAAGTCATACTCTCCTCCAAGAAGCACACGAACAAGGTGTTTTTCTACCGGCTGATGCATAATTTTCTGGGCAATGGCCTGATTACCAGCAGCGGGGTCAAGTGGAGCACACATCGGAAACTCATACAGCCGGCATTTCATTTGAGCCTCTTAGAGAAGTTTATTGACACGTTTGTGGATGCGTCACAGTCACTGAATGAGCATCTCGATGCGTCCGCTTTGGACATGGAGGTCAACATAGCCAAATATGTGAATAACTGCGTTATCGATGTGCTAAATGGTGAGTTTTTTAGTTAAAAGAGATCTTAGAAATTTAATTCAAATCAATCTTATTGTTGCAGAGGCTGTTCTGGGAGTGCCCATCAAGAAGAAAGGTCTGGATCTGATGGAGGATTCACCCTTCCGTAAGGGCAAACTAATGATGCCCACACGTATTGCACAGCCCTGGCTACTTCTGGATGCCGTCTATAAGCTGACATCGCTGGCCAGCGATGAGCTCGACCAGAAGAAACGGTTAAATGATTTTACACGCCAGATGATTAAACGCCGACGCGAGATAATGGCCAATAATAATGTGGAGCGCAAATGTTTGTTGGACTATATGATTGAAATTTCAGAGAGTAATCCGGATTTTAGTGAGGAAGACATTGTCAATGAGGCGTGTACGTTTATGCTGGCTGGTCAGGATTCGGTGGGTGCCGCTGTTGCCTTTACCATCTTTCTGCTCGCACAGAATGCGGACTCACAGCAGCAGTGTCATGATGAATTAGAGCGCATCTTTGACTACAGCAAACGTGCGCCAACAATGAGTGATTTGCGTGAGATGCGCTATCTGGAGATGTGCATTAAGGAGGCACTGCGTCTGTATCCCAGTGTGCCGCTTATTGCCCGCAAACTAGGTGAAGAGGTGCGTCTAGGTGCCTACACATTGCCCAAGGGCAGCAACATCTTTATCTGCCCGTATGCCACCCATCGCCTGGCACACATCTATCCCGAGCCAGAGAAATTCAAGCCGGAACGTTTTGCCACCGCGAATGTGGAGCAACGTCATCCGTACGCATTTATACCATTTAGCGCCGGACCGCGCTACTGCATCGGCAATCGTTTTGCCATCATGGAGATCAAGACAATTGTATCCCGCCTGCTGCGCAGCTATCAACTGCTACCCGTGCCCGGCAAGACCACATTTGAGGCCACATTTAGGATTACCCTGCGCGCATCGGGTGGACTTTGGGTGCGACTTAAGCCCCGCCAGCAGCATCATGATGCAGTCTAGTGGTTAGTGGACTAGTGTTAACAACGAGGTCAAATCAGCTGCGGGCTTAGGAATCCATATAAGGAAACAAAAATAAAATGTTTGTTAAAGTAGCTAAAGAAATGAGAAGCAAGAAGCGTATAGATAAGATTGTTCTAGATAAGCGAAATAAGCTTAGTTGTGCGTCTTTTGTTACTTACTTTTTTCTCAATATAATTTGTGTAGTTAGTTCTTACTTACTTTGAAACTACCTTGAAGTTAATGGTTAAAATGAAAAGTTGATAGCCCGATTTCAATTCAAATTTCATTTAAAATTAAATTCAAGTTCTAGTTTAGAAATCGGTATGTTGCGCTTATTTCAATGCTTCTTGCTACCACTTCTTTTAAGAACAAACTTAGTTCGTTTCATTACTTAGCATTCGAGCTGTAAACTCTTGGAATAATTAGTCGGGTGTATTGATGAATTCTTGCCCATATTAAGACAGTGGTTGGCTTCGTTACAATTTAACTTTAATTAGTATGGTAAATAGATATGTATGTATGTAGTAATCAATACAATAATTTAAATATTTATCCTTTGTCTAGCCTAAGTGCAATGTGCCAGTGCCAGTGCTGTGCCAGTGCCTAATAAGTTTAATGTGTGCATTCCTTTTGGATACGGATTTGGATTAAAATTAGTTCGCATTTGCATTCATATTTATATATATGATTATGTATATGCAGTATGTATATTCGAGTGTTTCGTACAGTTTATCCTTGGGGTTTTTTTTTTTTTACACACACAAAGGAAAAAAAAAATCAATGATATTTGCAATAATAAAGTGAAATAAGTAATTCAGCTTTAAGCGACACACAATTAAAAAATAACAAGCTAGGACGTGATATGTTTCGTTTCGTTGAATCTATTGATAAGACTGCGCGCACGTGACTCGTGCCCATGGCCGTGAACGATCCCATTTCCATTTCTATGCCCCAGCACGTTTCCGTTTCCTTGCCGCTGGGCGCTGGCCACTGTGTGCTGTTGGGCAAGACGTTCCGTTGTCTCGCGGACGCGATTGCTCAGCCGCGTTGGAGTTGCGGCCCGTTGGGGCAGCGGTGAGCTGGGCATTGATTGAGTTTGCATTGGTCTCGCTTTACTGGCGACAATGTTGCTACAGCTACTGCTGCTGCTGCTGCTGACGACGACACTTGACCGGAGTGATTCAGCTATATACAAAACAAAAGATACAAATTATCAACAAAGGGAATTGTGCATGTTGTTTTGCTTAATGGTTACATTTACTGATGCGACCCAAGCTCGCGACCTTGGCGATTTGGTTGGGCTCTGTAGCTGGTGGCTTTATTGCAGGCGGCTTTTTAGCAGGCTTATTATATGCAGCAGAGGCAGCAGCCGCGGCATTGGATTGCTGAAACTTGTACTTCAACTGGGACACCTTTGATTTGGAGTCACAATTTGTTTTGGTGGCATGCAGCTTCAGTTTTTCACGAGTGCAGCTATCCTCTAAAGATTTCTTGCGCATCTTAATTGTATTAGTGAAGTCGGAAAGCATTATCGGTTCGCTCTTGGAAGGCAGCTCCAGTGCCGGCATGCTGCTTACAAATGTAGAAGCTGTTGGACTATCGGATATTTCGCTCTGGCAGCTTGCCTTGGCTATCTGCTCCAGCTTGTTCTTGGCCAGCGTCAGCAGTAGCGTTTCCTGTATGCCCTGGCTGCCATTGGAGCATTCGCTGTAGCCAGAGTCACTGCGTTCACTGCACTGTGATTTGTCGCGCATCTTGAGAACGCTTGCAGTAGTCTTCCGCTTGTCCACATGCGGCATCTCAACGCTAAAATCGTCCTCCTCCTCGTTCAAGGAGGCCATTTGCGTGCCGCTCGCACTTGCACTCGCGGCAGCACTCAGCATGCCCAAGCCGGAAATTGAGGGTCGTGGACTATTAAGGGCACCCATTGCAATGGCCGAATTGCGACGAGAGGCGGATAACGTGGCCATGCGACCCAGTGCTCGTATAGCATTTCCTGTTTTCTATTTGGGCGGCGCATAGCAAGGCAAAGCAGCAAAGGAAGCAGGAGGCGAATCATTGGTTACAAGCACAACAAAATGAAAGCAATGTTTAGATTTGAGCAGCTGTGTTTAGGGGAAACCATTCAAAACTGACCTGCCACTTCCGTCGTATAATAAACTTCTTGAGTTTATCTGTGCATATCTTGTTATTGCTAAGATTCTCGTCATGACGCTGGCACAGCCACTTGGACTCCAGACACTGCAGTGCAGTCAATCGCGTCTCCTTGCGATGCACTAGCAGCTGCGATATAAAGTCCTTTGCCTCTTGTGAGCTGTGATAAGAATATGGTAATAATTATTTTAAGAAATGTTCTTTGGTTTTAGTACTTACACGCAATCGAAGGCCTCATCATCAAAGTCGTAGTCTGCGCGCGTTATATTTGAAAAAGTTTCCACATCCGTGTCGCCCATAAACGGTGATAAGCCAGACAAACTGAGAAAAAGGGAAAAAATCTTAATAGAGAAAACATTTTTTGCTCAAGTCATGAATATCTGTGTAGAACCCTGCTTTAAGCAATTTTTATACAATCAAACATATTCACTTTTTAAATTTATCTGCTTGGCTGTTTAAACACTTTAAGTACACAAAGATGGCATTTAAATATGTGTAAATACAAAGAGTTTTTTCAATTCTTCGGTGCGATGTCTGCCAACCTAGAAAGCTTACATACATAAAGACTTAAAAGTTTACTTAATCCAAATATGTTAAGCAACTAACAACTAACATTAAGGTTGCATCTTGCCTTGTTTGTTAAGTTACATTAATCATGAAAGAATCACCCAAAGTATTACTTACAGCACATAGCAAATAACGCCTACGCTCCACATGTCCGACTTGAAGTCAATGGGTTCATAGCTAATGATCTCTGGTGGTATAAATTCGGGCGTGCCAAAGAGCACACGAACTGGCGCCGTTGTGTCCAGACGTTGCGCCAAGCCAAAGTCAATGATTTTGATTTGATGGCTAGTGCGCGTGTGGCACATAATGTTCTCCGGCTTCAAATCCAAATGGACAACACTCTGGCTGTGCATATAGGCAACGCCCTCACAAATCTGCCTCAGGAATAGAATGCAATCCAGTTCAGTCAGAGTAAAATCATCGGCAACAACGCGTTCAAACAGCTCGCCGCCCGTAATGCTATTAATTTAAATGGACAACATTATTGGAATACCACTGAATGCATGTTGAATAACACTCACTATTCCATGACCATGACAATTTCACGCGCGCCCTCAAACGATGCGGCCAACTGCAGTAGCTTGGGATGTTGCAGTGAACGCATTATAGAAATCTCTTCAAGCACTTTTTGACGATCACGTGACTTAATGCACTTGATCACCTTGGCAGCCAGCAGTTGTTGCGGCTGTGAGCGTTCCTGCACCTTATACACGACACCAAAACGCCCTTTGCCCAGCTCCTCAATGATGTCAAAGCGTGACTTGAAATCCCCACCGGACTGCACACACACAGTGCTTTGGGAATCGGTGGATGTTGTTCCTACAGCTGCAACTGTCGTTCCTGCTGCTGTTAAGGCTGGTCGTGTTGTTTGCACCAATTCGCTGACCTGACTCGGTGCACTGCGTCCATGTATGTTTTCAGCGCGCACGCGAAATCTGTACTGTAGCTGCGGGAGCAGATCCTTGACCGTATAGGCTAACGTATCCACAACGCGAGCCACCTGTTGCCAATCAGCGTTATCCTTAACGCTATCACAGTCCGACGGTATGCAGCTTTGCATTTCAATGCTGTCAAAACAAAATGTTATCAAAGACGTAACGTTGAATGGAAAATCATATGGCACATACATAAAGCCAGTTAACATGCATCCACCATCGTAGGGTGGACCACACCAGGCAACTGATGCACGATCGGGTCCAAGCGAGACGCTGGGCTGCCCACTTGGTGGCTCCGGTGGCCCCTCCACGGCAACCGAGGCGGCTGCCGAATCTACGCCGTAATCATTCATTATTTCCGCGGTGTACTTGCCGCTGTCATCAGCCGAGATGTTTGTTATATAAAGCGTCGATTGTTGCGCCGTTGTCCGGATTGTCACATTGGAGCCCTCAACAATTGCGTGACACTGTAAAAGGGTATAAGGGTACGAAGCGAATTAGTGTATTTAATATTGCGGCTGCTGCCCCAACCTTCGTTGAGAAAAGGCAGAAACACGTTTAACAATATTGTTGTTAGTTTGTTTAGCAGTTGCGGTTTGCAACAATTACGTACGTGCATTCAGCCGAACATAAGTCAATACCGCAAACTGATCGTGACACAGTCATAGACCCCAACTAACTATATATAAATATACCTGCTCAGAGACCAGACCAGACACAAGCGGCTTGAAATGTGCTTAATGCCCATACGAAGCGAAATTAGATAGACGCAAGCAGCAGCTGCAATAATCTTATGGGGCGTCTTATATGTGTACTTATAGATAAAAGTATGATATGGGATCATGGGCAAAACAACTCTGCTAATCTTTGAGATGCTGACGGCATTTTGCCTAATAAGGTCACATGTCAAAATCATTGCGCAATTGAAGTTCCCAGAATGTTTTGCTTAATTTGGTAAAAAAAAAATAATACGCAATAATATTAGCATAAAGATCTATACGATAGATATTGTATCTAGTCTCGTCAGCTTATTAATCAAAATAGCTACAAGTTAACGACAGCGCAATTCACTAAAAACGAACTTTACTGGCCATAAAATAAATAGCCAATAATGTTCCATTTATAAACATATGCATAAATGTTTTTCTGTAAGCAATTTATGTAGGCTGATTTAAAAACAATTACTAATAATTTTTGAATGGAGAGAAATTCAAGGCCATATTTTTGTGTAAGGTACTATTTAAGACATCCGCTACCATTACAAAGTTTAAGTTCTGCAAACTCACCGCTTTGTACCAGATGATTTTTGTATTGGGGAGTGGTTCATAGTGCACACTCAGTTTTACATGACCGCCAATAAATGCGGTGCAATCTTCAGGTCCCTTCAAAATGCAGCTGCTGGCAGCCGCCAGTGATAAGTTCTTAAGCTCCCTGTTGTTGGTGCAATTGCTGTTGGTATTGCTGTTAATGGGCAACACCAGAAGACTGGTATAGCTGCGTGTGGCGGGTGTGCGTCGTTCCTCCGATGGATGATGTTTCACCTGCAGACGAACTTCTCCGCTTTGAGCCAACTGGACGTTTCGCAAGCGCAACAAACGTATGCCGTTATCCGGATACGACTCCAACTGTAATCAAGAAAGAGCGTTTTTAGTACATGTATCGGTGTTGAGGTGTCAAAACAGCTGTCGCACAATTCGCGACACAAATACTTGAGTGCGACTCAATGACAATGAAATATATAGTTAAGTAAGCATAAATATGAATGTTCGTATGTTTTTTTTGAGTAACTGAACAGTTATAGTTCTCACGAGTGCCGGAATAAAAAGCGCCAACGGCCAAAGTTAAACTGAGAATGACGCAGCACCAATTAATTATTTATTGAGAACATTTTCAAAAGCCGAGCTATTCGAAGCAGTCGGAACTGTGTATCGGGATCGTCGTCGGTTTCGGTATCGTCAGTAATGAAACTTTCACGCTTCGCTCTCAATTTCATTTGGCGCGCACCAACAAAAACAAATAGTACGCTTATCAGAGCCGCATGCTTGTAGCTACTCTATGTGTACAATATGGTATCTACTATTTGATATCAATATTGTTGCGGATCGTATGTAAATTGTTGGCTTCAACATACCTGTGACATTTTGTCACGCTCTTTTGGGATTCCAATATTCGAATTAATTGTAAAGGCGAACAGCTCGGCTTGAATGCCATTAAACGAGTGGTTTGCTCTCCAATCGAGCATCGCAACCAATTTCGAATTGGATGCGGCGACGTCAACAGCGACAGCGACGTCGACGTTAACAGCGGCGTCACTAACATCGTTTGCATGCGTTGCGCATACCGCGGAATTTTAATCTCTTTTTTTTGGGTCTCCGTTTTCAATTTCTTACGGCAGTACTTATATTGAGTTGCTTATAATTGTGTGTGTTTATGCATTGTTATTGTTTTCACCACAGAAACACTCGACGTTGACAATGTGTGAACGAGTCGCTTTTGTTTATATACCCTTTCCAAAGTGTGGTTTGTTATTATGTTGTCATTCAATGTGTTAAAAAGACAACCGGTTGTTCAGAAGATAAGCTCTTGTGTATAAAGTACAAATGTTTTTTTGTTTTAAATATATTTTAACCAATTACAAGCTTTCACCCTTGCACTAGTCTGACATTTAATGCAAGGGCATTTAAATATTCGGTGTGCACTTTTTTCATATCACAATAGGCAACTTGAAGTGCTCCGCTGGAAAGGAGCTAAAGACAGCCAATCGGGGCCAAAAAGTCTCGCAAACAAATTACTTCATTATGTGCCCTAACGCGTCGTGTACATTAGCATTATCAGCAATATAACAAATGCGCTTATGGCTGTCAGAGAAAACCAAGGTTGGTGCGCTAAGCACAGATTTGAATCTCACATAAAGGTTTATGTCTTACGTACCGTCATGTTTTGTGAGTCATCCTCGATGAGTTTCCCATTGAGATACCATTCGGCGTCCGCTTGGCAGGGGTAAACACGCGCATAGAAGAGCGCTTCCGCTCCTGACGCACACACCACCGGCAGCGGTGTCTTTAACAGCTGTATACTCTCATCGCTTTGCGAGAGATCGCGCTCTAGCACGCACAGTTCACCGCTGCAGCGACAGTCGCAGTTGCAGTCGCTGTCAACGTTGGCGTCGGTGTCGGTGTCATCATCGGCATGGGACGTGTACACCTGACAGCTGTAGATGCCCGAGTCAATGTCAAAAGCGTCGTTGATGCGCAAACAGAGACAGCCATTGCCGTGATCGATGTAACTAACAAAAGAGAGAGACAGAGAGAAAAGAAAAAAACTCATGTCAGTTACGCATAAATAATACAGGTACTTAATATAAAATCAGTTGACAGCTCACTTGAAATCCTCGCTATTAGGCACTATTTCACCGTTACGCAACCATACGTAGGTGTAGGGCTCGATGCTATCGATGGTACAACAGAGATCAATCACCTCGCCTTCAACTGATTTCGTTATCTCCGGCAACGGCTCAACAATCGCAGCGGGGCAATGTTTAAAATCAGTACTTGACTCATGGAACTTAACGTCAACGGAGCTAATTAGGGGATCATGATCGCCGCTTATTATGCAGGTATAGACGCCTTCATCTTCCAGTGTAACGTTGTCCACAAACAGCATAGCTTCATCCTCATGCAGCACAATTTGCACCCGTTCCGACGGCTCCAGTTCAACGTTGTTATGGTAGAACCTCACCGATGGCACCGAGGAGCCACGAAAGCCGCTTGCCAGTGCCATGCGACCGCCAATAGCTAAAATATTATTTTTTAGATTGAATCAACAACTAAAACAATATATATGTATTCAAACCTGTGGATGGGCCCATGATGCGCCGATATAGATAGGCATTGCGTCGGGATGAGGAAGCACGAACGCTGCGCGTTGATGGCGATTTAGAGTAACGTGAGCTGCTAATCACATCAAGGCGAGCGGTGGCTTCAATGCGTCCAAAGTCATTCTCCAGCGTGACTCGGTAGAGTCCGGCATCGTCAAAGCCAACCTCATCGATTTCAATAAAGCGCAGATCGTCAACTTCCTTGACCGATATACGTGTGGTTGGCGTGACAATCCGACCATCCTTGTCCCAGGTAGCCCAGGGCGTGGGATGTCCAGCGATGGCGCATTGGAAACGCACACTGTCGCCCTCCTCAACGACACGATTGTAGGGAATGGCTAGGAATTTGGGTGCGGATATGCAACGTGAATCACTGCGCCGCCGCTCAACAGATCCCATGCGCATATCTATGCTGCTGTTGCGATACGAAAGTCTCATTGGTGAAAAGCTACGATTGGGCGTCGATCTTGGCGTGGAACGTGGTGTCGAGTGGGCCGAAAGCAAAGCACTTGGCCTTGACAGCTGCCGACTTAGCATATTCTCCTTCTCCTCGGGCACATCAACGATAATGCAGGCTGATGAAAGTGAGCGTCCCACCGAGTTCTTAGCCACACATGTGTATTCGCCCTCATCCTCGGGATAAATACGCGGTATGCTAAGCGTTGCCTTCATTCCATCAAACGACATTAAGTAGTCTCTGTCGCTTGGTATGACATGGCCATCCTTTTCCCAGATTATATACGGCTCTGGCATCGCCTCCACATGACATTCCAGCGAGATAGCGTCCCCATCGCAACAGCGCAAATTTCGCAAGTTGCGTACAAATCTCGGCAGAGTCTCAATGTTGCTATACACCAAATACAAATGTATGTATATCACACATAATGCAACCGTGTAAATTCATAACTAACACTTACCCATGTCGTGTGTGAACTTTGTCCATGCGATTTTCTTTAAGTATATCTGCAGAGAAACAAACAAAATTATTGCTGGCGCCGATTTAATTTAAAAAAAATGTCGATACACAACTGTTGAGCAGCATTGAACGTGAATCAACGCTGCGTTATGGATATTTATGTTAGCCCTGGTACAGGGCAGCTATTTATAGCAGCTCGTTATAGCAGACTTCTCCCGGCGTCAACGTAAAGTTTTTGTTTATATTTGTATTTAATGCCATTTTACGTAATAAATAAAAATGCATGGCTTAATAATTGTGCCCATGGACTTGGAACCAGGATTTCGCAAAGCAGACATACACAGCATACCCTCAGTCAGCAGTGGAATGATCTTTAACTATTTCTCATCAGCCACAGACAGCAACATGTATGTCCCGCGTTTTTTATACAAATGAACGTATACAAGTATAAATATACACACCTATAAATGTATCAAATGCTATTTGCAGCTGCGCAGAAAACAACGATTTGTTAATAGATTACGTGCATTTGCGCCGACAAGCTGAGATATGTGAAATAAAAGCCTTAGTCTTCCCAGCTAGCGACTTTGCGAATACGGAAAAACACGCAAATGTTGCCGTCAATGTCGCGGAAGAAGCGCATTCAATCACAGATGGCCAATGCAGTTTGTGTACGCGTGTTGGTAAGCGATTGCTTTAAATTAATATTTGGAAATTCTGTTCATAAGTTTGTATATTTCTATAGCTATTTGTCCACATATTGTGGCTTTTGTTTTTTGGCTACATAACAAGAGCACAGATAAAAAACCCTCCGCTGTTCTGGAGTATTGGGGCAATGAACTGGAAGCGCTTGTGCAGCCAGAACCATCAAAGGCCATCCGGATAAGTGATATGTTGCCTCCCAAAGAGGAAACAGAAGATAATGCGCACAGTCCCAGCGCTAGCGAAGATCAGGCCTTTCTCGAAGCTGTGCTGGAGGATCTGGCCATATGCGGCCGCGACTCAGCGCTATATCGTCAGTGCGTGGAAACCAGCGATGAGTTCGAGTCCATTCTAGTGCATCATGTAATGCTTAGAGCAACGGAATACAACATCTATGATGCCAACAGTTTTTTGCAGCACATGGAGCTGCAGGCACAAGGCGGACTGTTAGAGAGCCTTGGTGAGGTTACAAAGCAACAATATAAGTCAAAGCTGTGGATTGAGGCCCAGTATATGCGTATACGCTGCACCATGATGCACATGATTGCAACGCGCAAAACTCATGAGGAAGACGAACAGATCTTCAACATGCTCTTCTGCAAGGGTCGGGATCAGAACGTTGAGGATCGTGTGCAGCAAAAGCAACATAAGCGTTTCATATTGAAACAGACTGAAAAGCTGGAGAACAAGGAGTACTTTGAATGTGGTTTACTGCTCCACGAACACTATCCGTATTTATGTGGTGCACCAGATGGCATCACCGATGATCATATTGTCGAAATCAAATCACCAAAGACTGAGGAGGACTTTGAGAAGTATCTCGAGGCTCGTGAATCCATTGCGCCCAAATATATGGCACAAATTCAAACACAAATGTTTTTGGCTAATGTGAAAAAAGCGCTTTACTGTGTGCTAAGTCCCACATTCGAAACGAACGGAGCTCTACACTACGTTTGGGTTCAAGCTGATAACGAGTTTGTAGCCAGCCTGTTGGCAATGGCCGATGAGTTTTGGAAGGATGTCGTCTACCCACGTCTTGTTAACATTTATCCACAAACTGTATAACTCTGCATCTGATGCAAAAACAAAATCTCCCGCCTGCTAGTCATAATAATAAACTTACCTTTGGCGTAAATTTGCAGTGATATTACAGCCTTGGCTTCGCCATGGCAATTGCTGGCTATAACTGAATAAGTGCCGGTAAAGTCCAATTTGGCACTGGGTATTTCCAAACGATACTCTGGCCCCTCACCAATACGTCTAAAGTGTGGCGCGTCCTTGTAGTACTCCGGCTGAAATTAAGCAGATTAAGAAAAAAATAAACATTCTTAATATTTGACACTTGGAATGCAGCAGCAGTAGCAGCCATAAGGATCGTCACAGATCTCACTGAATGCATGAATCATGTAAGTCGTTTATGTTCTTTTTGTTGTTGTTATTGTTGTGCGCAACTTATGGCCATATAAGCACAAAATTTAATTTCGCGACTGTCAATAGGAAAACTGGTATAATGAACACTCGTGTGTATATTTCGTATGTATGTGTTTAGGTTGCCCACCCTGACCTCCTGCTTCCTTGGTACGAACAGCGGCACGATTGTGGCTAATAATTTTGTTCGTTTTTGCTGTTGTTGTTGCAGTTGCCTTTTTGGCTCTGGCCAACAGTCGTAATTGTTTGTAATAAATACAGCAACAACATCAAAATACAAGCATGTTATTTGATATGGGTTGAACTTGAATTAGCGTTTGACAGCAGATCAGCTTTATAAGAACTAAACTGCCAATGTTCTATGCATGCCTGTGTGTTAGTGTCTCTTTATATATATGTATGTGTGTGTGTTAATTGTATAACAATTACGATTGCGCGCGACGTGTGACGCTGGCGTCTGGTAATTCGAGTATGAAACAGCTGCAGTTATGAAAAAGAAAAAAAATTGCATTGTTATTCCCATGAGGAGGAAAGCTATTACAATTTTGTCACGCACTGCACATTTTCTTGATAATAAAAGTCGATTTGGTTTTTATGCTAAGAAAGCTTAAGTATGTTAATGTTATGTTTTTGGAAAAGTTTGAACACGAAAATATTTGTCGATTTGCAAGAAAGAACTGGGAACAGGCTTAGTAATAGGTTCATAACTGCGTTGAATTCATTAACTTGTTTGAAATTATTCGAACTTTAACTTAACCATATTTAAATTAATTTGTTTTGTTTTAATATTCATTGAGCGCATCTCGTAGGCACATTTGACTGATTATTTCTTATATCTTTAACTCACTTTTAACTGTCGTTTTATTTCGGGCAACACTTTGCTAGCTGAAACGGATCAATTATGATTTTTTTTTTTAAATTTATCCGCACGAGCAACTGTTGTTAATTTGTTATTGGATTTAACTGTGGCAACTGTTTGAAACGCGGATACTTTTATATACTATTTATGTAAAAATTGCGGAAATCGATGTAAAAATGCTATAAATTCGTTTTGCATTTCCGAGATACGAGTAGGGCCCACAGAATTAATTAACTGTTCCTTTTTGGCGTTGGCGCACTTGCACTTGAATTTTTAAATTGCAACGAGATAGTGTAAGTGACGACAACCGACGACGACGGCGACAATCTGCGACCCACATTTGTTGGCGCCGTAAAAGCAACTGACTCAACAATGCGGCGTTGCTGCGCAAGCGCTTGCAACCAGCTACTGTCGATTCCACATCACTGACGTCACTTGGCTTAAGTATAAGTTTGTACTATTTGTATGTGTGTGTAGATACTCACATTAAGAAAATCACGCAGCCAGACAACATCGGGCTTGGGATCGCCGACAACTTCGCAAAATATGATGACGTTGTCGCCCTCGTAGGCTTCACTGGAACGTGGCTTAACCACAAACAGTGGCTCCTTGGAATAACTGCAACAGAAATATGTGCAAAATTAATTAATTGTTTAGTTTGGGGTGTCAAAAGTTAATTACACTTATTAAGTTGGAAACTGAGAGTAGAACAATTAAGTTCGCAATTATGGAGTGTGTGGTTTACTACTATTAACTTACTAACTATGTTTATAAAGGATCTAAATCATATTACTCACGGCATATCGCTCGTCTTGATGCTGGGTATTTCTATTGTGCGTTGAGGTGTTCCTGTCGCCGTTTTGTTCTCCTCGATGGCCACACGACAAATGGTCTCCACCTTGCCAACGACATTGGAGGCAACACAAACGTATATGCCGGCATCCCGTGGCGTTGCATCGGCAATTATCAGTTCCACATATCCGGTGGTGTCGAGTGTGGCGGAGATGCGTCGACTGGGACGTAGGCGCATCCCATTGCGATGCCAGGTGACGCCCACTGATGGATATGCCTCCACTTTGGTGGACAGGCGTATTTCGCTACCCTCGTGGAACACATAGAAGGGGTCAAGGGGTACATAAAAGTCGGGTGATATATAGCCGCGAATGCCCTTGTCCACCACCAGGCAGCTATGACAGGAAACGGAACCCAGTTCATTCTTGGCAGTGCAAGTGTAACTACCGCTATCGTCCAGCGATGTCGCTGCAATCTCAAGCGTAAAGAACTGACCCTCGGATGTGATGAGATGCCTTCTGTTGCAGTTGATCAGTTGTCCATCCTTATACCATGAAATCTCCGGTGCAGGGTAGCCCACAATCTGGCAGGTCAGACGCACTGGATAAGTGACCTGCACACGGCGATCTCGTAAACGCATTGTGAAAATCGGCAGGGAGTCACCCAGTTCAGCCGGATGATGCCCGTGTGCAATTTCCTTGAGGCGCGAATCAGCCTCATAGATCCTGGCATCCGAGACGACCTGGAGGCGTGCAAAGGTCGAGACGCGTCCCTTGGAATTGGTTGCCTCGCAGGTATAACGCCCCGAATCGAGCTCACTGATAGTAGCTATGGTTAATGCACAGGTGGAACCAATTTGACGAATCTTGACACGCTCCGAGCTACTGCTTAGCTGTATGCCATCCCTGTACCAGTTATATTTGGACGCGGTGCGCCACGCATGTTGCACTGAAGAGTAAATGAGGAGCCCAGCAGCGCCTTCACTTGACCCGGCAAAATTTTGACGAACTCCGGCAGACATTCGACGCCGCCCACTTGCAGTGGCGAGCTGGTTTGCACTGCCGGGCCCCAGCCATAGCGGTTCTTGGGTGTCACACGAAAATGATACTCCAGATTTGGCTTTAGGTTAAAGGCATCGAAGGAGTTGATGGGCGTCAGACCTAGTTCACGCCAATATGCGCCACCCTCATGACCAATAATCCAAGCTTCCACTTTGTAGGCAATGACAGGAGCAGAGTTAACGCTTACGGGTTTGCCCCACGACAGCGATATGTGGGTGGGTCCCGAATCAACCACCAGTGGTTCGGTAGATATGCAGGCTGGCGGATCTAAAGTTTTTATGGGAATTGATTGGCATAAGTGATAGGGAACTAAGAGAAAGTGAGTGTATAAAAGGAAATCAAACACAGTACGCCCCGGAGAAATATATATTTTATTTTCGTTTTTTTTTGTTGTTTTGTTTTCGACTACGTAAATGTATAAGCTGGATTGCTGTGCTTTATATAATACGCTATTTATAAGTAAATAAGTCAATCGTTCAGAAATACTAACAAAAGATAAATACACGGATAATTTCTTGACCTTTTTGGTTATTGGATTGAATCTCACAGGAAATTGCTTTTGAGAAGTTTCTTGATTAACGGCACAGAAGGCAAAAAGTTTGGAGTTGAAGCGATCTGCAAATATATATGCGCATATTTTAAAGAGTGTACAACAATTAAAAGAAACACATACGGACAAACGGAATGGAACAACTCGAGGTAAAGTGGACTGAAATGAATACATAAAACTATCTCAAACAATTCGGATAGACAACAACAATAAAATGGAGATTACAACGAAGAAACAGCGGAATGAAACACAAATTAATTGATTGGTTAACTCACCTCTGAAATACGAAGTTTCACTGTAACTTTCGAGAGGCTGGCCCCAGCGTGGTTGCGTTGGAGTTTCAGAGCGAGCGCGCGGGTTAACCTATAGGTTTTTAAAGTGTAGTCAGAACGATATTATTGTTTATTTTCTTCTTGTTATTTTTTTTTTCTTTCTTTGAATGAACACATAGAGTCGAGAAAGTATACTTAAAGGATAAATATATTGTTGCGTTTTGGGAGGCGTTTAAAATTTGCGCAAATTGTATATATATATATATGTGTATAAAGATAAATTGATATTAGCTTTATTCTTTCTTTTTGGGTGTTTTAATCTAAAAAGAGAAATAGCGTAAAAAGAAAGAGAAAAATAATAGCGTTGGTTAGATAGCATAAGCGTTAGAAAAATAGCCAAACATTTAGAGACAGCACGGTGACAGAAGAAAACATAACGAAAATAAATAATGCATATAGACAGTACGTACTGTAATGGTGACAAATATTCTGTCTGTTCCAAAATCATTGCGTGCAACAACGAAATAGGTGCCGGAGTCGGAGATCTGCGACTTTTGCACTGTGAATCTGGTATAATCATCGGACACCTCTTTGCTAACGCGATCCGATTGGGTGATGTCCTTGGTGCCCTTCATAAACACCACTAAAAAATATCAAATTTAAAAAGTAGTTAAGGGATTTCCTGTGCTCACAGTTAAAAAACTTACGCCTTGGTTTCGGATCACCTGCAATTCGGAAGGACAGTGAGAAAGGATCACCGACAGCAATTTTCATTTCGGTTTCGGGTCTGGATAGGAAGAGCGGTGGACGAACTTCCTTTTCAACGCCCACAGCGACATCGATGTTGACATGCGATTCAATGCGTCCAAAGGCGTTCGAGGCAAGACAAGTGTAGGTACCTTCATGCTCTTCACCTGCATTCATGATGGCCAGCGTGTAGATGCCACGTTCATTAAAGGTCTGTACAGAAGGTCCATCGACTGGTCTACGATTGCGTAACCACTTGACCTCAATGGGCGTGCTTGACTGCATAAATTCGGCCGAGATGGCAACGGTACCGCCATGGCAGACGGTCTGATTACCCAGCGGATTGAGGAAATGAGGCTTGTTGGGATCACGATGGAAGAAACCGGCAGTTTTCTCTAGAGTGAAACGTTCGCGACCCTTAAAGTCCACCTGATGGCTAATTTTATTTTGGGCACCCTCATTGCTTGCTACGCAGAAGTAGACACCCGAGTCCTTTTCGACGGGATTGTGTATGATCAGCTTGGAATAGCCATCGGCTTGATCGACCTGTTGATATTTTTCATCATTACTAATGGGCTCGGTGCCCTTCATCCATTGAATCTCCGGACGGGGCTGGCCACGCACGCGACAATCCAGAACCAAGTCATTCTCGTTTAGAGAATACGTGTCTGTGAAAAATAATTAAACAACAATGATCAATTAAAAAACATCTCAAATCAATATTGACAAAGCGGTTAGAACAGCCACGAAAGTAAATGTAGGGCGTAAATGTTTGAGGAGACGTGGATTCACGTGTAGCTCATCCTTGCGGAATACCTCGAATTGGCTGCGTAAAGGTACTTGGCATTGATGCCTCCCTGAAATGCTTGTATACACGCAATTGCGCATGGGTAAAACTCTCTCCAAAATCATTAATGGCCGAGCATGTGTAATTTCCACTATCATCCGCGACAGCAGCATAGATTTCCAAAGATGCTTCTCCGTTCTGGTACACCGTCTGATAGCGTGTATCTCTGGGCAATGGCTTGTGGTTCTTTAACCACTCGATGAGTATGTTCTTATCGCCAGAAATTGTGCAAAGAAATCGCACATTGGCGCCCTCCGAAATGGTGCGATCGTGCAGATAGCTATGGAACATCGGCTTTGTCTGCGTAACGCTACGCAAAACGCGACTCCCAGCTCGTTTGAGATCCCCATTTCCATTCATATAAGTGCTGGATCGGGGCTGGTGCTCATCTGTCATCTCAAGACTTTGGGAGAGAGAAACATTGTCGTGCTCGGCATCGATGAGACGCTTAAGGTCGGCAGCCCTTATGCAACAGCTGATGGAGTCAATGTGGTCCTCGTGCTCCGCGTAGCACGCAAAAATGCCACAGTCCGAGGATATAGGATTGCGTATGATCAGCTTGCGTTCGCCGCCCATCTCATCAACTACTTTATAGCGATTGTTGCAGATCGTGTGATCGTCACGCATCCAACTAACATTGGGTCGTCCGTGGACCTGACAGCTCAAAATAATCTCATTACGCTGTGCATCATAGGATTCTGCAAGTAAGTCAATAAATAAATTAGTAAAAATTGTGTATAAAGTAGATGTAACTTCTTGGCTTACTTTTAATGCCCTCCAGAAAGCTTTGCGGTAGACGACCGCTTGTCTCATCCATCACAGTAAGTTGACCATCGCTTTCGACTGTCTGCTTGCTGTTCTTTACCACACATCTGTAGTGTCCGCTATCCTCAGGCCGAGCATCGTAGATCTCTAGACTGATAGCACCATTGATATTATAGATTTTGTGGCGCGCATCCTTTGTGATGCGCTCTTCGTCCCTTAGCCAGTGAACATCCTCGATAAAGCCAGTGACATAGCATATAAGCTGGGCCTTGTTGCCGCTACTGATTGTCATGGTCTTAAGACTGGTCTCTAGATTAAGTCGTAGTTTGGCTTCTCGTGTCCTTGTCTTTGCATCTAATGCAGAAGTTTTCGCAATTGTTCGTTGACTGTTATCTGATTGCTTGAAATCTTGTTGGACTTGATCTGTTGTTTTCTTTTCAAGTGCACGCTGTCGCACATAATCGGTTGCTTGCACAAATTTGCTAATTTTCATTTGACCATTTTCACTCTGTGCATAGCAGGTATACAGACCGGAGTCCTCGCTACCAAAGGATGTAATGGTGATCTCGTTGACACCGTCGCTCTGCTCGGCATATTGATACTTTGCCGTCTCGAGAGGTAATAGGGTATTATCCCGCTGCCAGTAGATGTGCGGCTTTGGACTTCCTGATACTTTACATTCGAGCGTAAGTTGATTGTTTTGGGAGTGATATGCATCTGTAGGGAGTGGACACAAAGAGAGGGAGACGCAACACAACAATTAGACAAGGACAACAAAAATTTGGTCTAGGTTCCTGCTATTCTATTAATAAAGACTTAAAGCTAAAGCTGGATGTAATACATAAACTAACAGCATACCTTAACGTTTCACTTGGACGCACATTTAGTAAGTACATTTAGTTAGGTCCTACCTTTGATGCCCACTGTGAAAGTGGGTGGGATGATCTCAACTTTACCCGTACTGTATACGAACAGGTTGCAAGTGCTAACAATTTCATTATCGGATCCTCTTACTCTTAGCGTATATTCGCCGGCATCCTCCTCAGTAACGCCAACCAGATTTAGCCAGGCAATGCCATCCTGCATGGACATTTTACTCTTAGGGCCAAAGGTGATTGGTTGATCGCCATGGAACCACTTGGCTGTTGGTTCCGGACCATCAATGTTAACCATCCATTTTACGTTGCTGCCCGACAGTACGGTACGGTTGGATAGGAAGTTGCGGAAGTAGAGACGCTTCTTTAGATCCGGTGGTGGTGGCACTTCACGTCTGGAACTTGTTTGCTCCTCCTCATCATCCTTCTTGGGTTTACGTACTCGCCTTTCACCACCCTCTCCTTCGCCTCCTTCACCTTCACCAGTTTCACCACCATCATCATCACCAGCTGGCTTTGGTGGCGGTAGCCCCTCTCTGGGTGGTGACCTAGGTCGCACTCGGATGCGAGGTTCGACGGTAACCATGTGCACGATTTCTGAATGACCCTCGCGATTCTCGGCATGGCAAACGTATTTGCCGCTGTCCGAAGGTTTCGGATGACTAACGAACAACTCACAGGTGCCATCATCGTGATCCACCTGGTGGTACTTTTCGTTGTTTTCCACCTTAACGCTATCCTTGAACCATGTGACCGTTGGCGTGGGCAGACCGCGCACATGAACGTCCAGCTGCAGCTCGTTAATTTTGCCATGCAGTGTGTCCTTGATGTTACGTGTAAATGTTGGTGGCACATCGCCAGTGCCAGGATCTTCGTAGACTTCAAGACGACAGGAGGTTGAGGCCTCTCCAGTTTCATCACGTCCCCAGCACTTGTACTCGCCATTGTCCTCCTCGGTAGCGCTCGCAATCTCCAAAAGGCAAAGGCCCTCGCTGTAGCGTCCACGAATTTTGGGACCATTTTGAATTGGCTCATCGTTTTTAAACCATTTTACCTGCGGCTCCTTAGCCTCTAAGAAGCAGGAGATCTTTACCTTGGAGCCTTCAGCCACTACGCGATCCCTCATAGATGTGCTGAAGTGTATGCCTATGTTTTTTTCCCGTCGCTTGCTTGACATGCTTGCCGAATCTGAGGCATAGTCCGTGGCCGAAGATGTACCCTCATCCTCGCCATCTCCCTTCTTACGGCCACGACGCTTGCCATCGCTCTCCCCAGCCTCCGCTTCGGATTCGGTGGCTGCTTTCGGTGACGGTTTAACAGCTGGCTTCTCCACCTCTTTAGGCCGCAACAGGTTCTTGTCCGCATGGAACACACCGTGTATATTGTCTGCAATGTGCGACGCCTTGCCCTCGAACCGAACATAATGTGAAATCTCCATTTTGCCAGCACGACTCTCGGCCTTGACCACATATTTGCCCGAGTCATTATGGTCGGGACGATCAATGATGAGCTCCAAGGAGCCATCCTGGTGCTCAATTATTTGATGACGTTCGTCATTTTGAACCTCAATGCTGTCCTTAAACCATTGCACCTGAGGCGTCGGCTGACCTCTCACAGCTGTCTCCAGTACAAGTTCATTCGAAGTCAGATGATAGTTATCTGCGTGAATGAAGGTTGGGATTTTGACATTAATTATTGCATAAAGACGCAACTTGTAAATCCAACAGTAACAACAACAGTGCCAAAAGGCATTGCGTAATCCCAACAAACAATTGCACATTGCACAATCGCGTTGGCATTGATCTATTTATAGATAAGATAGGACAACACAAACGTGACAAACGTGCACGACAGAACACTATTTGGGTCTTCTACCTTTTAGCGAGCGTATGAACACGGGCTCCACATCTGAGTTGACCTTCGGCTGATAGACGTGCAGCACGGCTGAGGTTGTTATCTTGCAGAATTCATTTTGGGCAATTATTGTATATGTGCCGGAATCTTCGGGTAGAGCGCTGGTAAACTCCAGCACGGCCAAACAGTCGCGGTTCATGTTGCGGATACGGGGTCCATAGGTTACATTCTGATCATCCTTTTGCCATTTGATTGTAGGCTCGGGCCCACCAACGACGGCCTGCAGCTTGACCTTGGAGCCTTCAGCGACATAACGATTGGATAAATTCACCGTGAAATAAAGCATTTGCTTGGGCGATGGATCAGGAAGACGGCTTCGTCGCTCATAACCACCCTCGCCACCAGCTTCGTCATCTTGCTTAGGCAGTTTTTTTGGCTTGGCCTTGGCACCTTCGGCACCACCTTCCTCCTGCATTGATGATAATACGCTAGAACGACGCGAAGAGTGTGTAGTGTCGACGACAACCGTGTGGGTGGTCGACTGACTGCCCAACTTGTTCTGCGCAGTGCAAACGTAGACGCCGTTGTCATTTATTGTTGGCTTATTAACGATAAGTTCGCAAACGCCATCCAAGTGCTCGATTTGCACGACCCGATCGTCGAGTACAACGGGTAGCTGATCTTTCGTCCAAGTGATGAGGGGGCGGGGATTGCCGCGCACCTTCGTATCAAGAATCAAATCATTTTGCGAGGAGTGATACACATCTAAATCGATTAAGAAGTAGAAATAAACACTTCAATCACACAACTATTTTTGTACATGGTCGACCTCAATTAAGCACTGCGATCGGTGGACAACAATCAATTTCGAAATTTTGGCTGATGCTCGTGTTGGCGTTGAAACAAAAATTAAGACAAAACAGATGCAGATGTAGAGATGCAGCTTTTGATACACATACTGATACAGACACATTAAAAATACCTCGCAGGGGCAGGGCAAAAATGGGCTCGGACTCATCGCCATCAGCTTGCGCCGTGTACACCTTGAAGTAGCATTGGGTTTCAATTTCGCTCATATCGTTCTTGGCAACGCACTTGTAGACACCAGAATCAGCTGGGGTCACATTCATAATCTGAAGGATGGCCTTGCCCTCTTCAGACAGATTCTTAACGTTTTCACTCATCACGACCCATTTGTCGTCCTTCATCCAGCGTGTGCTCGGTTCGGGTCCAATAACCGTTGCCGCAAACTTAACGGTGGTGCCCTCCAGGGCCATCCGATCGCGGAGCTGGGTGGCAAACTGCAGTTTCTGCTTAGCGGGTACGAGGGGCTCGGGTGGTGCACGTGCTGCCTGAACACGGGCCTGCTCCGCTTCAATTTCGGCCCGTTTCGTGTCCGACGCAGCCTTGGACTTAAGCGCTGCATCCATGGACAAACGGGCCTGTTTCAAGCTGTCTAGTTGAATCCTATCACGCGCATGGAATATGCCGGGCACATGGTAGTGCAGATTCTTAGCCACCTCAACGGTGTGATTTATTTGAGCCTCACCAATCGAGTTGATTGCTTTCATGGTATAGATACCGCCATCTTTGTTACCCGGCTTGTAAATCAACAGCTTGCAGACGCCGTGAGCCTCCTCAAGCATGGTGAACTTATAACTGGCCTTCACTTGAAAAGCACCGCGCCACCATGTGACAACCGGGCGCGGCACACCATGCACATGGCACTCAATGGTCAGCTCATCGTCGCGCATATGATAGTATTCTAAAAAACGACAAAAACAAGGACTTTGTGTGAAATGCATTACGCAGTATATGAAATAGTGCTGCTACCTTTGATATACTGTATGGAGGGAGGTTGGGGCTCATCCTTAAACACTTCGTAAACAGTTACAATGCACGATGAAGTAACTTCATCATTTTGATTCAAAATTTGGCAAGAGTACTCGCCCGAATCTAGAATTGTCGTGTTGATTACTTCCAGTATCAAAATATTATTATTATTAATAATGCGATGAGTCCCATCGCGCTCGAGTTGTCTGCCATCCTTAAACCATTTGACGGAGAGCTCGGGCCCATCCACAGCGCAGGCCATGCGTACACTTTGACCAGCTTCGACAGTGCGATCCGATAAAAAGTTGATAAATTTGGGTAACCGAGCTTGTTCGCGACGTCTTTGCCAGTCTGCATCGCGTTCCTTTTCGCTTATGCGCTTGGCCTGGCTGTACTTGCGCATCTGCTGCATGAATGCTTCACCCTCGGTAGCGGCAATGCGCTGCCAGCGTTCCTCCTCATGGGGATCGGGACGCGTGTATTCATCGGACGAGTCACTGCCACGACGTTTTTTCAAATCGATAACCTTTTCTTCTGGCTCCTCTTCCTCATCAACCCGATCGGCATCCTCATCCTCATTGTAGTCACCGTAAGCTGCCTCAGTGCCATCGTCGTCCATATTGGATGGGTCATCCTCACCTTCTTCAGCTTCAGCCTCGGCTTCTGCTTCAGCTTCGGCCTCCTCAATGGCACGCTGTTCGGCCTCCAGTCGCTCCTGTTCCTCCTTTTCCTCTTTCATGCGCTTCTGGCGCTCCTCGAACGTCTCGCCCTTGGGTTTGGCACGATTGGCAGCTTCCTCAGCTGCCTTAGCCTGTGCCTTTGCCTGCTCTTCCATTTGCAAAACAAGCTTACTCTTCTTTGGGGGCGGCTTAGGTGCAGCAGCTTGTTGCTGTTCGAACATCTTTTTGCTGGCCTTTTGGCCACCACCAATCTCCAGTTTCAAGGTCAATTTTGGACTAGGCGATTTCTCTTTTTTCTCTTTCTTTTTGGGCGGCGCCTTCTTTTTGCCCTTCTTAACTGGCTCGTCGCCATCATCGATTTCGGCACTATCCTCCCGATCGTCGGGCATGTCACCCAGATCTTCGCCGTCTATAGCTTCAGAGGTAATTGTATCTATGGACCTGCGAGCGGTGCGTGGCTTTCTAGCTTTCTTTTCTTTTTTCTTTGGCTTAACATCTTCGATGATTTCCTCCTCCTCCTCTTCGTACTCTTCGTACTCCTCCACAACGTAGATAACCTCAACGTTGGACACGTCCATTACGGCAGCGCGATCGATAACCGATAGATCAGATGTTATGTAACGCACGGGTTTCTGCACATCCATTGGCTCGGAAATATCCATGACCAGGGCACGATCGAACACAGCAATGTTGCACGTTGTCTGCGATTTTATGTCCCGGCCCAGCTCAAAGGGAGTTTTCTCTTTTTCCTCGCGTTTTAGGAAGGGGGTTATGCTGCGCCATGTTGAGGGCGTGGCACTGCGACGAGTCATATACAGCGTGAACGGAGTTTGGCTCCGGCCATGGATAGGCGTGGCACTGCGTCCGCGTAAGCTGCCCGGAGTGGGTGATTTGAGTTTCCGCTTCTTCTGCGTTGGCACCTGCAGTAAGTCCTGCGCGGGTGCTGCCTCCGGCTCTGCGGATGTCCGCGGCTCGATATCGCCGTCCGTTTCTCCCATTTTCTTAGTAAGTTGTCTTTTATCTTTTCACAGGATAACGGGGAATGAGATTTCGTTTGTGGGAAAATAAACCGATAAAAATATAACCCGTACGAGCCGTATACGTATAAATTAATTTATATATGTATATGTACCCGAAACGGTTCGATCGAAAGTTTTTTTTTTATTTTTAGGACGTCAGACGTCCGTTCGATGCAAAAGAAGATTCACGACTGTCCGCATTTAGAGAAAATAAGCGAAAATATCCTAATTGCCAATCGATTCTTATGCTAAAAAACAATTTCACGATTTTCGGTATTGCTCGTAGTTGTTGTTTATATGTATGCAAATGTGTGTTTATATATTTATATGTCTACTTATTTATATATTTGCAATACAATTGCTGCCAAAAACTTATTCGAAAGATGTCTATTTAAATGCTGTAGACTTTTAATTAATGCATTTAGTAAATTCAATTATATAAATGTCATTCGAATTTCGAAAATCTATTTAAGGACGCGTTGACTTAAAAATTAAAGCATTGCACTTATGATCTCTAATTGATCATAATCCAAAAGGTCAAATCAGTTAACACAATTCGAAAATGCCAAAAGCTTAGCCAAATGAAATAAATTAAATTAACTTAAATGCCTGGTATTTATAGATTGTTTGCATCTTATGTGTTTATTTCCTATTTACTAAGGTGCTCAAGTGTGTAACGTCAAATTCAATTCATGCATTTGTAATCTGACATTAATTTAATTTGGGGCACTCAATCAATGGGATTCATAGGTAGAACAGGCACTTACCTCGTATGTTGCGTGTAAATATTGGCGGTGTGCCAAATTTTGTTGAAGGTGCTTCGTATATAGTCACAAGACAGCTCGTTTCGACCTCTCCATTTCGATTGGACGCTATGCATCGATAAATGCCAGAATCATTCATTTCTGTTGATTTGATTTCAAGGCAAGATAGCCCATCGATCAAGGTTATTTTGTACTTGGCATCGTTAGCAATTGGACTATTTTTCTTGAACCACTGCACTTGCATATCGTGACCAGATAAGCCACATGTTAGCTTCAGATCACTGCCCGTTGCCGAATTACGATTCGTCAGCATTAAATCAACAGTTGGTTTACGCTTAGCGCTGCGGGATTCTTTTCTTTCTTTATACTCAGACTCCATTGATTTGTAGTTGTTTGTTTGAATACCAACGGATTCGTCAACTACTTTCCTTGATTTTTGTGTCTCAGCTTGAGAAAGCTTAACGTCAACCTTATGACTTTCAGGGACCTTTTCTTCAAGGACTTTTCCGGCAATCACTTCAGAAACTTCACCCTTTTGGGCCACATCCACGTCATCACTTTCGACTTGTTTTATTTTATTTGTATCCAATTTTCGGTTCTCAATGGATTCTTGCTCTAGGACCTTTGCTTTTTGAGCCTCAGCTTTAGATTGTTTGAAATCGGGCTTTTGACTTTCAGCGATCTTTTCTTCGGACACAATCTTAGCAACCACTTCAGAAACGTCTCCCTTTTGGGCAACCTTCTTAGCATCCTTTTTCTTTTGCTTTGTATCCATATTTTGCTTTTCAATGGATTGTTGCTCTAGAACCTTTGGCTTTTGAGCTTCAGCTTTAGATTGTTTGTCATCAGGTTTTTGACTTTCAGGAATCTTGTCTTCAGATATTTTCTCGGCAGCCACTTCAGAAACCTCTCCCTTTTGAGCCTTTTCCTCAGCTTCCTTTTCAACTTGCTTCTCTTGCTTTGTATCCAACTTTTGGTCGTCAACGGATTTTTGCTCTAGGACCTTTGCTTTTTCAGCCTTAGCTTCAGATTGCTTAACATCCGATTTTTGACTTTCAGGGATCTTTTCTTCAGATATTTTCTCTGCAACCACTTCAGAAACCTCTCCCTTTTGGGCCTTCACCTTAGTATTATTTTCAGCTTGTTTCTTTTGCTTTGTATCTAACTTCTGCTCCTCAAGGGATTGTTGCTCTAGGAGTTTTGCCTTATGAGCTTCGGCTTCAGATGGCTTAACATTAGGCTTTTGACTTTCAGGAATTTTTTCTTCAGATATTTTCTCGGCAGCCACTTCAGAAACCTCTCCCTTTTGAGCCTTCTTTTCAGCATCTATTTCAGCTTGTTTCTTTTGCTTAGTATCCAACGTTTTCTTCTTAATGGATTGTTTTTGTGTATCAGCTTGAGAAAGCTTAACGTCAAGCTTATGACTTTCAGAGACCTTTTCTTCAAGTACTTTTTCGGCAATCACTTTAGAAACTTCACCCTTTTGGGCCACATCCATGTCATCACTTTCAGCTTGTTTTATTTTATTTGTATCCAATTTTTGGTTTTCAATGGATTCTTGCTCTGGGACCTTTGCTTTTTGAGCTTCAGCTTTAGATTGTTTGTCATCAGGCTTTTGACTTTCAGGAATCTTGTCTTCAGATATTTTCTCGGCAGCCACTTCAGAAACCTCTCCCTTTTGAGCCTTCTCCTCAACTTCCTTTTCAACTTGCTTCTTTTGCTTTGTATCCAACTTTTTGTCGTCAATGGATTCTTGCTCTAGGACCTTTGCTTTTTGAGCCTCAGCTTTAGATTGTTTGTCATCAGGCTTTTGACTTTCAGGAATCTTGTCTTCAGATATTTTCTCGGCAGCCACTTCAGAAACCTCTCCCTTTTGAGCCTTCTCCTCAGCTTCCTTTTCAACTTGCTTCTTTTGCTTTGTATCCAACTTTTTGTCGTCAATGGATTCTTGCTCTAGGACCTTTGCTTTTTGAGCTTCAGCTTTAGATTGTTTGTCATCAGGCTTTTGACTTTCAGGAATCTTGTCTTCAGATATTTTCTCGGCAGCCACTTCAGAAACCTCTCCCTTCTGGGCCTTCTCTTCAGCATCCTTTTCAACTTGTTTCTTTTGCTTTGTATCCAACTTTTGATTTTCAATGGATTGTTGCTCTAGGACCTTTGCCTTTTGAGCTTCGGCTTCAGATTGCTTAACATCAGGCTTTTGACTTTCAGGAATCTTTTCTTCAGATATTTTCTCAGCACGCACTTCAGAAACCTCTCCCTTCTGGGCCTTCTCTTCAGCATCCTTTTCAACTTGTTTCTTTTGCTTTGTATCCAACTTTTGATTTTCAATGGATTGTTGCTCTAGGACCTTTGCCTTTTGAGCTTCGGCTTCAGATTGCTTAACATCAGGCTTTTGACTTTCAGGCATCTTTTCCTCAGATATTTTCTCAGCACGCACTTCAGAAACCTCTCCCTTCTGGGCCTTCTCTTCAGCATCCTTTTCAACTTGTTTCTTTTGCTTTGTATCCAACTTTTGATTTTCAATGGATTGTTGCTCTAGGACCTTTGCCTTTTGAGCTTCGGCTTCAGATTGCTTAACATCAGGCTTTTGACTTTCAGGCATCTTTTCCTCAGATATTTTCTCAGCACGCACTTCAGAAACCTCTCCCTTCTGGGCCTTCTCTTCAGCATCCTTTTCAACTTGTTTCTTTTGCTTTGTATCCAACTTTTGATTTTCAATGGATTGTTGCTCTAGGACCTTTGCCTTTTGAGCTTCGGCTTCAGATTGCTTAACATCAGGCTTTTGACTTTCAGGCATCTTTTCTTCAGATACTTTCTCAGCACGCACTTCAGAAACCTCTCCCTTCTGGGCCTTCTCTTCAGCATCCTTTTCAACTTGTTTCTTTTGCTTTGTATCCAACTTTTGATTTTCAATGGATTGTTGCTCTAGGACCTTGGCCTTTTGAGCTTCGGCTTCAGATTGCTTAACATCAGGCTTTTGACTTTCAGGCATCTTTTCTTCAGATATTTTCTCAGCACACACTTCAGAAACCTCTCCCTTCTGGGCCTTCTCTTCAGCATCCTTTTCAACTTGTTTCTTTTGCTTTGTATCCAACTTTTGATTTTCAATGGATTGTTGCTCTAGGACCTTGGCCTTTTGAGCTTCGGCTTCAGATTGCTTAACATCAGATTTTTGACTTTCAGGAATCTTTTCCTCAGATATTTTCTCAGCACGCACTTCAGAAACCTCTCCCTTTTGAGCCTTCTCTTCAGCATCCTTTTCAACTTGCTTCTTTTGCTTTGCATCCAACTTTTGTTCGTCATGGATTCCTTGCTCTAGGACCTTTGCTTTTTGAGCTTCAGCTTTAGATTTTTTTACATCAGGCTTTTGACTTTCAGGAATCTTTTCTTCAGATATTTTTTCAGCACGCACTTCAGAGACCTCTCCCTTTTGAGCCTTCTCTTCAGCATCCTTTTCAACTTGTTCCTTTTGCTTTGTATCCAACTTTTGATTTTCAATGGATTGTTGCTCTAGGACCTTGGCCTTTTGAGCTTCGGCTTCAGATTGCTTAACATCAGATTTTTGACTTTCAGGAATCTTTTCCTCAGATATTTTCTCAGCACGCACTTCAGAAACCTCTCCCTTTTGGGCCTTCTCTTCAGCATCCTTTTCAACTTGTTTCTTTTGCTTGTATCCAACTTTTGATTTCAATGGATTGTTGCTCTAGGACCTTGGCTTTTGAGCTTCGGCTTCAGATTGCTTAACATCAGGTTTTGACTTTCAGGAATCTTTTCTTCAGATATTTTTCAGCACGCACTTCAGAACCTCTCCCTTTTGAGCCTTCTCTTCAGCATCCTTTTCAACTTGTTTCTTTTGCTTGTATCCAACTTTTGATTTTCAATGGATTGTTGCTCTAGGACCTTTGCCTTTTGAGCTTCGGCTTCAGATTGCTTAACATCAGATTTTTGACTTTCAGGAATCTTTTCTTCAGATATTTTCTCAGCACGCACTTCAGAAACCTCTCCCTTTTGGGCCTTCTCTTCAGCATCCTTTTCAACTTGTTTCTTTTGCTTTGTATCCAACTTTTGATTTTCAATGGATTGTTGCTCTAGGACCTTTGCCTTTTGAGCTTCGGCTTCAGATTGCTTAACATCAGGCTTTTGACTTTCAGGCATCTTTTCTTCAGATACTTTCTCTGCACGCACTTCAGAAACCTCTCCCTTTTGGGCCTTCTCTTCAGCATCCTTTTCAACTTGTTTCTTTTGCTTTGTATCCAACTTTTGATTTTCAATGGATTGTTGCTCTAGGACCTTTGCCTTTTGAGCTTCGGCTTCAGAAGGCTTAACATCAGGCTTTTGACTTTCAGGAATCTTTTCTTCAGATATTTTCTCAGCACGCACTTCAGAAACCTTTCCCTTTTGGGCCTTCTCTTCAGCATCCTTTTCAACTTGTTTCTTTTGCTTTGTATCCAACTTTTGATTTTGAATGGATTGTTGCTCTAGGACTTTTGCCTTTTGAGCTTCGGCTTCAGATTGCTTAACATCAGATTTTTGACTTTCAGGCATCTTTTCTTCAGATATTTTCTCAGCACGAACTTCAGAAACCTCTCCCTTTTGAGCCTTCTCTTCAGCATTCTTTTCAACTTGTTTCTTTTGCTTTGTATCCAACTTTTGATTTTCAATGGATTGTTGCTCTAGGACCTTTGCCTTTTGAGCTTCGGTTTCAGATTGCTTAACATCAGGCTTTTGACTTTCAGGAATCTTTTCATCAGATATTTTTTCAGCTTGCACTTCAGAAACCTCTCCTTTTTTGGCCTTCTCTTCAGCATCCTTTTCAACTTGTTTCTTTTGCTTTGTATCCAACTTTTGATTTTCAATGGATTGTTGCTCTAGAACCTTGGCCTTTTGAGCTTCGGCTTCAGATTGCTTAACATCAGGCTTTTGACTTTCAGGAATCTTTTCATCAGATATTTTTTCAGCTTGCACTTCAGAAACCTCTCCCTTTTGGGCCTTCTCTTCAGCATCCTTTTCAACTTGTTTCTTTTGCTTTGTATGCAACTTTTGATTTTCAATGGATTGTTGCTCTAGAACCTTGGCCTTTTGAGCTTCGGCTTCAGACTGCTTAACACCAGGCTTTTGACTTTCAGGAATTTTTTCTTCAGTTATTTTCTCAGCACGTACTTCAGAAAGCTCTCCCTGTTTGGCCTTCTCTTCGGCATCCTTTTCAACTTGTTTCTTTTGCTTTGTATCCAACTTTTGATTTTCAATCGATTGTTGCTCTAGGACCTTTGCCTTTGGAGCTTCGGCTTCAGATTGCCTAACATCAGATTTTGAACTTTCAGGCATCTTTTCTTCAGGTATTTTCTCATCTCGCACTTCAGCAACCTCTCCTTTTTGAGCCTTCTCTTCAGCCATCTTTTCAACTTGTTTCTTTTGCTTTGTATCCAACTTTTGATTTTCAATGGATTGTTGCTCTAGATTCTTGGCCTTTTGAGCTTCGGCTTCAGATTGCTTAACATCAGGCTTTTGACTTTCAGGAATCTTTTCTTCAGTTATTTTCTCAGCACGCACTTCAGAAAGCTCTCCCTGTTTGGCCTTCTCTTCAGCATCCTTTTCAACTTGTTTCTTTTGCTTTGTATCCAACTTTTGACTTTCAATGGATTGTTGCTCTAGGACCTTGGCCTTTTGAGCTTCGGGTTCAGATTGCCTGACATTAGATTTTTGACTTTCAGGCATCTTTTCTTCAGATATTTTCTCAGCACACACTTCAGAAACTTCTCCCATTTGAGCCTTCTCTTCAGCATCCTTTTCAACTTGTTTCTTTTGCTTTGTATCCAACTTTTGATTTTCAATGGATTGTTGCTCTAGGACCTTTGCCTTTTGAGCTTCGGCTTCAGATGGCATAGCATCAGATTTTTGACTTTCAGGCATCTTTTCCTCAGATATTTTCTCAGCACGCACTTCAGAAACCTCTCCTTCTTGGGCCTTCTCTTCAGCATCCTTTTCAACTTGTTTCTTTTGCTTTGTATCAAACTCCCGCTCCTCAATGGATTGCTGCTCTAGGGTTTTTGGCTTTTGAGCCTCAGCTGCAGAAGGCTTAACATCAGGCTTTTGACTTTCAGGAATCTTTTCTTCAGATATTTTCTCAGCACGCACTTCAGAAACCTTTCCCTTTTGGGCCTTCTCTTCAGCATCCTTTTCAACTTGTTTCTTTTGCTTTGTATCCAACTTTTGATTTTGAATGGATTGTTGCTCTAGGACTTTTGCCTTTTGAGCTTCGGCTTCAGATTGCTTAACATCAGATTTTTGACTTTCAGGCATATTTTCCTCAGATATTTTCTCAGCACGCACTTCAGACTCTTTTTCCTCTTGGGGCTTATCTGTAACATCCTTATCAGCTTCATCTGTTCTTTCGGCTGAAATCAAATCTTTGTTGAGCTTCTGTAACTGTTCGCAAACATTCAACATTTTTGTGGTAATGTAATGAATTTTTTCTTCAACAGTCGCTATATGGAGTTTACCATGCGATTTCTCAATATAATCGTACTCCGATAGAAGAACTGTTTTCATATCTTCAATTAAAAGTGATAATTTATCTTTTTTGTCTTCCAATAGGTCATCTAGTATAACAAAGCTATCCATCAAATTTTGTTGCATATGGATCATCTTTTCAGAAGACTTTTCGATATGCAGATCCGATTTTATAGTTTTGGAAATTCGCTCTAAGTTCACTAGTTTGGGAATTAGTAAAGAAGGTTTGGTAAACATTTCTGACTCGTCAATAAGTCCAACAGCAACTTTTGTTAGAGTAACATTTGTTTCAATTACATTAATAAAATGGCTTATCACATTGCTAGCCGCAGCCGGCGAGACCTCAAAAGTTGTTTCAATGAATGACTCCAACATATTCTTATAAACTTCTTCTTCTGGTGACTTTGTAACGAATGTGTGAACAATATGATTTCTAAGTTTTAGTATGGATTTGCTGACTTTTTCAAAATCTTCTAGGTTTTCCATTATATTCTTACATTCGGTAACAACAGAAAGCAAGCCTTTATTTAATGTTTGTGATTCCGATGCTTTAATTATATCTAACAATTTGATCTGTAAGTTTTGCTTATGAGATTCAGTTTCAGATTGCCTAATATCAGCCTTAAAAATATCCTGGATATTTTCTTCGTATACTTTTTCAGCAGCCACAAAAGATACTTCTCCCTGTTGGGCTTTCTCCTTTGCGTCTTTTTCAGCTAGTTCTATTTGCTGTGTGTACAATAGTTGCTCCTCAATGGATTTTTCTTGTTCTAGCTTTGTCTCTTCTTCAGACCCTTTCTCGGCTACAGCTTCTGATTCCTTTCCCTTTTGAGCTTTCACCTTATCACTCTTTTTAGCTTCATCAACTGTTTTTAATGCAATTAATTCCTCGTTGAGCTTTTGTAACTTTTCACAAATATTTAAAATGTTTTTGGTAATGTGATGAATTTTTTCTTCCAATGTCGCAGTATAGAGTTTTTCTTGTGCTTTCTCTATATAATCGTAGTCCGCTAAAATATCGATTTTTGTATCCTCTATTAGAGGCCTTAATGTTTCTATTCCATCATCCGAAAGGTCATCAAGTTTTACGAATATATCCATTAATGTTTGTTGGAGATGGATCATCTTTTCAGATGACTTTCCAATTTGCAGCTCTAACTGAATATTCTCAGAAATAAGTTCAAGGTTTTCTAGTGTAGGTAGAATTAAAGATGCTTTGGATCCGATTTCCGAGTTGTCCATAAGTCGAACAGCAGCCTTCGTTAAAATTATATTAGTTTTTATTTCTTTTAAATAACTTTTTATTAATTTAGCAGCAGCACCTGGGGAGGTCTCAAGAAGTGATTCTATAAATGACTCAATAATTTCCTTGTCAGTTTGCTCTCCGGTTAATTTGCCATCGTATGTGTGAACAATATGCTGCCTGAGTTTAAATATGGACTTAGCCACCTTTTCAGAGTCATCTAGATTTGCCATAATATCACTACATTGGATAACAGTAGACATTAAACTTTTATTTAATGTTTGTGATTCAGATGCCTTGATAATATCTGAATATTTTATTTGCAAGTTCTGCCTTTGAAGTTCAGCATCTTCAATTACAGTCGGCTGATTACTTTCCGAGATCTTTTCTTCAGATACTTTCTCAGCTATAAGCTCTGATAATTCTCCCACCTGGGCCTTCTTTTCAGTATCTTGCAAAACGGTTTTCCTTTGATTTATATCCAGCTCTTGCTCCTCAATGGATTGTTGTTCAAGTAACTTTGCTATCTGAGCTTCATCTTCAGATTCCTTGACATCATGTTTTCGGCTTTCGTGGACCTTCTCTTCAGAAACTTTCGCAGCAACAACTTCAAA
The DNA here is from genome assembly GCA_030179655.1 of Scaptomyza flava. Lineage (NCBI taxonomy): Eukaryota > Metazoa > Arthropoda > Insecta > Diptera > Drosophilidae > Scaptomyza > Scaptomyza flava. Next base: position 85,685,107 of record JARNME010000404.1, on the reverse strand, counting down.
AATTTTTCCCTTTTGGGGCGTCTCCTTAGCATCGATTTCAGCTTGTTTCTTTTGATTTATATCCAACATTTGCTCCTCAAAGGATTGTTGTTCAAGTAACTTTGCTACTTGAGCTTCATCTTCAGATTCCTTGACATCAGGCTTTTGACTTTCAAGGACCTTCTCTTCAGATACTTTTTTAGCCATCACTTCGGAAACATCTCCTTTTTGTGGAACCTTCTTAGCAACTTTTTCAGCTTGTTTCGTTTGCTTTTGACTTTCAGTGATCTTTTCTTCAGATGCAAGCTCTTCAGATTCTTCTACCTTTTGGGCCTGCTCCTTTGCTTCATATTCTGCTGGTTTCTTCTGCTTTGTATCCATCTTTTGCTCCTCAATGGGCTGTTGCTCAAATATCTCAGATTTTTGAACCTCGGCTTCAGATTGTTTAACGTCAGGCTTTTGACTTTCAGGTACTTTTTCTTGAGATACTTTCTCAACAACCCCTTCAGACACATCTTCCTTTTGGCCCCTCTCCATAGCATCCTTTTCGGATTGTGTCTTTTGCTTTGTATCCAACTCGACGATCTTTGCCTTCATAGCTTCAGCATCAGGTTCCTTGACATCAAGTTTCTTACTGTCCTGAACCTTTTCTTCAAGTATTTTTGCAGAAACCAATTCAGATACTTCGTCCTTTTGTACCTGCTCCTTGCCATCCTTTTTAGCTTGTAAATTTTTCTTGGAAATTGCTATACATTGTTTATCTAATACTACTTCTTGTATCTTAGCATTTTCACTTTCAATCATATCGCTGTTATGCTGTTGTAATTGTTCGCAAATATTTAAAATTTTTTTGTAAGGCTATGAATTTTCTCTTCCACAGTAGCAACGAGAAGTTTTCCTTGCGCCTTTTCAATATAATCAAAGTCCGATAGGAGAACGGCTTTCGTTTCCTCGATTAAAGGTTTCAATTTATTCGTCTTTTCATCTAAAAGGTCATCTAGTAAAATAAATATATCCATTAAGTTTTGTTGTAGGTGGATCATTTTTTCAGATGATTTTTCGACATGTAATTCCATTTTTACAATCTCACATATATTTTCAAGGTTATCTAATTTTGGCACCAATAAAGATGATTTGATTCCAATTGCAGAATTCATAACAAGCTGAATTGCGGCTTTGATCAAAACAATATTTATCTTAATTTCTTTTATGTAACTGTTTGCTATTGTTTCTGCTGCAGCAGGTATGGTCTCAAGGAGTGATTCGATTAATGCTTCAAATTCCTTGTCATCTGGTGATTTGCCATCGTATGTGTGAACAATGTGTTCCCGAAGCATAAATATACCCTTAACTAATTTCTCAGTATCTTCTAAGTTTTCCATAATTTCTTTACTCTTGGATATTAATTCGGCTTTATCACTTTCAGATTCTAGAGCACTGCAAAGATTAACTAATTTTACATTTAAATTCTCTCGTAACTTTTCAGTTTGTGCAGTAGATGTTTCGGATTCTGCTTTCTTCAAAGTATCTGGAGATTCAATACATGCATCAGTTTCATCTTTGGATTTTTTCGTTGCTGTTTGTCTGATATCTTCCTCCAGTTTTCTTTTTACCTTTGTTTCCAATTTCTCTTGTGGAGCTTTCATCTGATCAGGCGTGAGTTTTATTTCTTCTTGTTGCTGCGCAACATTTTTTTTGTCTACCTCCTGTTGAGCTGCAAGCTGAGTAAGTTTGTCCTGGAGACTGTTCATTTGTAGCTGAACAGAAACAATAAGTGCCATCTGTTCTGATGTAATCTGTGTCAGCTGCGGCTGCGATAGAATATCATTCTCGATTTGCCTAAGTGTTGTCTCAAGAAAACTGATGTCTTCTGTGTTTTCATCGAGGAGTTTAGCGCATAGTGGATTGTCGTTTTGCAGTCCCTGTTCAATGTCAGTTAAAAACGCTTTGCCGGATGATACATTTTCAATAATCATGGTTATGTCGATGTGCGTCTTAGTTTCCATTGGTAGCAAAGATAAACTTTTTAATTCCGTCGATATTGCATCGATTTCTTGCAGTAGTTCAATAATGCGTATTACACTCTCATTATTCTCAATAAAATCAAATACGGCAACCAGACTGCTTTGTGTTCTAAGTAGACCGCCTAGTAGTTCATTTTCCACCACTTCGCTGACTTCATTTAGAGCTCTAAATGAAGCCATTAGATTAGTTTGCAAATTAACCATTAGGCTCGATGACTTGTTAATATCAACATTTGGAGAATCGGCTAACGTTTGAATAGATTGTAAAAGATTCTCAAACGATGGTTTTAGGTTACCCAGAGTCTGTTGTTGCTGGCTGTAATCCATGAAGATATTAAATGTATCTTTAATTTTGGCATACATCTCCTGAGCCAGTTGCGTTTCTAGCACCGGCAACGAGAGTAAAATATCTTCGAAAGCGCTCTCAACATTGTCTAAGGAATCAACTAATCCAGATTCGTACGTGTGGACCAAACATTCCTTTAATTTAAACATGGTTCGTGCAATCTTTGCCTGTGCTAGTACAGTTTCCTGTTGATCGCTGTTTGAGACGAGCGTTTCTTGAATCCTCTTTAGGTCTGAATTTAGTTGCTGCATTATTTTGCCTACTTGGCGCAACTCTTCGCTGCCATCCTGATTTGTGACTTCAAGGCACGCTTCGAGTTGCTTTATGCCACTTACCACACCCTGATGGACATCGAAGGTCTCTACTTTTGGCTCATCAGCAATTATAGCTGCCTCCTGAACTGAATACTCTACCGTAAGCTGCTGCTGCCCGCTGGTCTTTAGATCAGATATATCGTTCACTGACATATCCTGTGCCTGCTCCAGCGCATGCATATCGATCTGCTCACAGTACTGCCTCAAATCGTGTAGTGGTGTTGCTAATGTCTTCAGCTTTGAAAGTTCTAGATCTTCCAAATTTTCCGCACCACTGTGCGCAATACACTCCTCCACTTCGAGCACGCAGCGCTCCAGGCTGCAGATCGCTGCGGCAAAAGTGCCAGGATCTGTGCCCTCCGACATGGATTTGGCTGCCTCATCGACCTGCGTTTCGTGCACTAGTGCAATGTTGCTCTGCAGCTCCTGCATTTTAATAATAGCCGCCTGGAGTTGTTCAACAGTCTCTACACGCAAGGAAGCCACGTCTAAATCTTCACAGTGTGCAAGAACTGATGCTATACCGTGATTAAGATCGGAAAGCAAGATCGCAGCTGGTTTCTTTTGGTTTTCTGGTTCAACAGCTTCTGATTTCTGATGCTGCTGTTGCTCCTTTTCAGTGTGTGCGTTTTCAGGCTCTGTTGGTAGGGATTCGGCCAAGGACTTAAGCACCGAGACATCATCCAAAGTAGACAAATCCTCAACGGATAACTTCAGTGGATGTAGAATCTCCAAAGCGTGTATTAAACTCGAAAGTGGACTGGCTATAGCAAGTGCATTCCAAGTCAGATGCTCATCCAGAGCTTCTCTCTGCTGACTAACAATATCATTGAAATTATTAAGCACATCAGTGAATTCATTAGAATCAGCTGCGGGATTATCTAGAGTCTTCGCCAAATCAGCAAAACTTTTTCCCATCTCAAATAAAATGCGAGCTGTGTTAGACTCATTGGAGTTGAGAGTAGTCTCCGTTTCACTAAACACAGCCAATCCCTTGGCAATTTGTAAAATGTGCAAAAGCGCAACTTGAGCTTCGTTTGCACATAGTTTCATCTTTGTTGCGGTTTTTGGGCACTCATTGATTCGGTTGAGAGCCAACTGCAAAGATTCAATATGTTCAACTGCCTCCTCGAGGGAAACTTTTGTTTCCAGAACTTTGCGCAATGCACTAAAGGATTTATCCTGTTGGGCTGCCTGTTGTTCATCCTGTTGAATCTCCTGTTGCAATATCTTGAACTCATGCTCTTCAATATCGATAATCACGTTGCGTATTATGTTGCGAATGTTGTCAAGAGATTGCAATGCTTGCTGTTCAGGTTCTCGATCTCTCACGGCCAACAGCAATCCATGTCCCTTCTGTGTATTTTCCTGCAGCAGGCTAAGGGGTTCGATCAAGTCAGCTAAGGAACCCGACGTAGATTTAATTTCTGTCTGGCGTATGCAGTAGTTGAGCTCATCAATAGGACGCTTTAGCTTGTCTAGCAATGCCACATGATGTCGCGCTATATCTCTATCCAAAATAGTGCCAATCAGCGCGGACAGCTCATCCTTTAGATTCTGTAAGCGTATTTTAACATTATCGCTGAGACGTTCTGAAATGCGCTCAATATTTGTCTCAAAATGCAATACGGCTTGGGCAATGGACTGCAATAGTTTCTGGGTATCCGCGAAATCTAATGAGGCTTCTTCGCTGGCTCGCTGACCGCCTGCCTCCAGATCCTGACCTAGCTGTGCAAGACCGTTCTGGATTTCCTGCAGTGGTGGCACCATTGATTCAACAGTGCTAACCGTAAACATCCCAGCCTCAACACTATCAGATTTCTCATTTAATATTAATTCCAATCCTTTCTTGAGTTCAAAGAGCGGGGGCGTAACAATATCCAAAATGGCCATGTTAATCTTTTGTTCCATTGACTCGGAGCCCGCTAAAGATTCGGTCCTATCTTCAATATATTGTAAGGTGGTCTGCAGCTCCTTGATAGGCTCTACAATGCTGTCAAGGACTTTTTTATGCACCTTCTTGTAAATTTGCTCCTCACTCTCTTCGAGCGATAGCTCCATTTCAACTCGTTCTAGAGCTTCCTGGATCTTTGTAACAGGCTGGCAAATTTGCTTCAAAGCACTCGCCTCACTGGGCAAATTAGCCACCGATATGGATGCAAAAGAGATGCTCTCCTGCACATCCTGCATCTTTTCGACCGTTTCGGTGAAATGCTTAGCTGCTTCCAGCTCCTGTGCCTCCTGCAAAAGTGCCTGAGATCTAATCGTTCCCTGTGTTATTTCCAGACCTTGATTAATATCATCGGCAGTCAAGACAATTTGGGCTCGCAGACTCTCCGATTCAAATCTGTCGCTGACAGTCTTCAGTTCTTCTAGCGCTCGTTTCATGTGCTCAGCGACGCTGTCTATGATGCACACACTTGTCCTTTGGATAAGCGTGGCACCCATCTCATCAATCTCGACACATTTCTCAATCACTTGCAGACCCATATGCAGCTTGCGTATATCTTCCTCCATGGATTGGATGAGAGCATCGATTTGTGTTTCACCCGAATAGACACGCAGCTTGGATTCGATCTGTTTGATCGGTTCGATAATGTTCCGTATGATGGCAATGCTCTGATCTGCGGCAGCTGGTGTCATCATCATTGTAGACTGATCCAGCACCTCCGACTCCACCACAGTTAAATGATTCTCAATGACTCGCAGCAGCTTGGCCAATGGCACCAAAGCTATCAGATTCTTATTAATTTCGTCCTCATCGGTGACAGCTTTTATATGCGAAGCTGGTGTCACCAATAAGCCATCGCCTACAGCGCCAGAAATGTCCTGGAGCTTAGCATCATCCTCGGTTGTCTTTGATGAATCACTGTCCGTTGGTTTCTTTGACTTTTTGCGCTTTGGTGGTGCAGCAGCTTCACCTTCTGCTTGCTTAGTTGATGTCATTGCTACCTTTTGCGATGTGGACATCTGTGCACTGGCAAAGGTTTGCAAATCTGATGTCTCCTCTTCTTCACCCGATCCGGATGCCTTTGATAAGCTAAAGAATTCATCTGTCTCTGTGGGTTTAGACTTTTTGCGCTTGCGTATTGGTGCTGACAGAGAGAGTTCCTCTTCCATTTTCTCAAAAGATTGCTGAGCAAATTTCTCCGTTTTCTTATCAAACACACCCTCTCTGCCCGAAGAGCCATGCACTGTGATCTCAGTGATTGATATATCATCTAAGTCTGCCTCGGTGCGTAAATCCTCATCGTGTGTAAAGTATTCCGGGGCGATGTCAATGACCACGGCTTCCATTAGCAACTTGCCGGACTGTGAAGTCTCTTTGACGAAACGCAGCGGCGGCAGCTCCACAATATTATGCTCTGTCACATGCTCCGATATTTGATCCGCATACATTTCGACAATCTTCAAAGCTTCCTCTTCAGTTAAATCGGGTGTCTCGTAAAGTGAAACCGATACTTCCTTGCCATCAAATGAGAAAGAGACATCGCCTTTGTCATCTATGGTTATATCGCCCACTGGTGTCTCATAGAGTTGCGATGTACGCTCCTCCTGTATTGTGGATAATGAATAGTTCCTTTGCAGCTCGTTCTCCTGTGGTGGCTCGGGCTTCTGATTACGTTGGGCATCCTCAAAGCCCAGCAAAGAAGCTGAGCTGGCGACAACGCCCATACAGTTTCTGGCCTCACATGTGTAGGTACCCAGGCAGCAAGTACCATCCTGTCCGGATATAATGCGATGTATGTCGCCCGGTTTGAGCTCAACGCCATCCTTGTACCACTTTAACACTGGCTGCGGCACACCAATTACTTTGCACTCTAGATTGACGGCACCCTCCTCGGTAAGCACGGCGCGCAGACACTCCAGAAAACGGGGCTTCTTGTAGTGCCGTGGGATCTGTAGCTTGAGGAAGCACGAAGTAATGCTGGTGCCAAAATCATTTACAGCAAGACATTTCCACTCTGCCTGATCGATAAACTCGGCAGATTTGATGTCCAACAGCCACTGCTCATTCTCACCACGATAGTGATTATAACGGTCATTCGGATCGATGGGTAGCTCATCCCGGAACCAGGTCAAAATGGGATCAGGCGTCGCCTTGACAACAACTTTAAACTGAAAAGGCTCGTTGATCTTTGCATCTGTACTTTTGAGTCCAGTTAAAAATCGAGGAGCCTGGTTTTGTTGTGTAAAAACCATGCGTTCCTCATCCGTTAGCTGATTCTGTATGTCCTCGACGGTTAGCACAGCAGTGCTGCTCGTTTCTCCCATACAGTTGCTTGCAATGCAACAATAGGTGCCCAAAGAATTGGTACCCGTCAGCTGATAAACATCGCCAGGCTTTAGTTCGTGTCCATCCTTAAACCACTTGAGAACTGGCGTTGGAAAGCCCACAACTTTGCACTCGAAGGAGACTAAGCCCTCCTCGGTGAGCACAGCACGAAGGCTTTCCATAAAACGGGGCTTGCGATAGTTTTTGGGAACTGCAAGTAAAACATTTATTTAGTTTGGCTGTAGTTGTAGCTCTAAAGCTAATTATGTTAGACTCACTATCCATGTTGACCACACAAGATGAAATGCCCGTACAGCCCTCAAAGCTGGTGACGACGCATTTCCAATCGCCAGCATCACACGACTCCGACGGCTTAATCTCAATCATATAAACACCTAATCCATCCTCAATAAGCTTGTAACGCTCGCTTGATTCTACACGTCCATCCTTGTTGTACCAGGTAATGCTTTTGGGCCAAGGCGGCACAGCAACTGCAATCGAAATAAAAAGAATAATATGAAAATGCTCATACTGTTAAACGAGAGGTATGAATAATGAATAATACGTATACGTAATGCTATTTACTGAGAGGTAAGTGTGGGAGAAAATAGCAAGCAATTCTGTATCTTTTCATCTCTCTCACTTTCTCACTCTCTCTTTTTCGGCAATTTTTTTGGGCTTTTTGTTTTGCTCGATTCATTTGGCTTCACTCAAGTTGTTGACCCACCTCAACAACCAAGTCCAAGCATTCTACCAACAACAAATTCATTTAGTTCAAGTTTCTAGAGCACAAGCACACACAAAATAAAAAAATAAAAAACAAAATAAATAAAAGAGAAAATGCCGCTAGCCGGTCGGCCTGAATCTACACATACTATAAATTTATATGTAAATAAAATAGATATAAATGCTGCGTGTGTGTTTGCTACTAAGCAAAATAAACAAAGAATGTTTTATATGCATTGGTGCTTTCTTAATAGTTTTGTTTTGTGGGCAATTTGCCAGATAGACTCACCTTGACAGCCGAGTATGATGGTTTCGCTAATCCGTACGTTCTGGTCCCGAAGCTCATTTGTAAAGATCGGCGGTGGCAAATTGTTGCTCACACTGAGAGAGCGAGAGTGAGAGAGAGAGAGAAAGTGTTAAAGAAATCATGGCAAATATATTGAGCGTTTAATATCGGACACTGAGAGCGTTTCCGGTACTCACTTATCGGCTGGTTTGAGAGATCCCTCACGACTGCCGCGTCCTACAACATGTACCTTGGAACTCGAATAGGAAACGCCCATGCAGTTCTTAGCCTCACACGTGTAGGTGCCCAACGAAGTGGGATCATCAGCATTTGCGGTTAATGCAAATATATCGCCTGCCTTGATTTCCTTAGAGTCCTTAAACCACCGCAAATGCGGTGTCGGCACGCCAACCACCTTGCACTCCAGCGATACGGTGCCCTGTTCGGTGAGAACTGCACGCAACTCCTCCACAAATTCAGGTGTCTTGTAAGCCTTGGGAACGAGCACATTTAGCGTGGCTAAACACGAATTACGCCCACCCATATTCTCGGCCATTAACATCCACTGACCGCCATCCTCGAGTATCACGGGACTCACTTCCAGATAGTGAAATGTGCCCTCGTTTGTCTCTTTGATGCGATCGTTTTCGCATATTCTACGATCATTTCGATACCACGTTAGCTATAGTAAGAATAGTATACAAAATTTGTTAAGAGAAACATTTTTAAGATCTAAATAACATTAAATTTAAGTACCGCGAAAATATCGAAAAAAAACTACCTCGATAAAAAAAACCCCTTAAAGACCGATCACTATCCTTAACTGTCTTTTCTTTTTTCTAAATATTATAGAAACAAGGTTTAGGACAAAAAAAAAAAAACATTAAAACAAATTTTGAATAGAGTTTCTTAGAGTCTATATACTCTATAAATGGACTACAGGTATATGAGGAATTCAATTATTAAGTATTTTTACAACTTTACCTTTAGATCTGTTGAGCTGCGTATTTCGGTTAGAAGACGCGTTCTTGTTCCCACTTTGACGGACAGATCGACGAGGCGCCGCAGAAAAACTGGTGGATCCTCGCCCGTTGATCTGTCCTCGACAATGAGCTCGACATGTTTTCGGACGAGTTCGTTGCTTTTCGTTCGGGCGAAAAGGGTATAATGTCCAGCATCCTCGCGCTGCACATGCTCCACAGCCAACTGGACGGCATTACTGGTCTGTGTGATGCGAAAGCGATCGGAGTTCTCGATGGGTATATCGCCACGGCTCCTAAGAAACGTTCAATGGTTATGTTATGTTCAAGGGAGGGTTAAACTTAGCTTGTCAGTTAGATCGTCAAACTATGTTTTTACCTTTTCTTATAGACTGACGAGGCAGAGGCTGTGGAGAGCGTGCCGTGAAATTGTTTGTGTTCGTTGCAACAGCAACGACAGCATTTCGAACATCCGTTGCCCATGATGTTCTATAAGTTCTAATGTTTTTTTCTCGAAATATTTATAATCTATTTTCATGCACACACAAATACATACGCCCGCTTACACGCATACACAGCTGTGTAATTGTGTAAAATGTAGAACAATAAAAAGAAATGAGAAAAAATCTGGGTTAAATGCGACTTGCAATAGGGTAAGGTTGTAACGGTAATTAGAACGCAGGACATTTGCGTGTGCCTATATAAAGATATATGTACATATATGAAACATATGAGTCTTAAATAAACAAAGACTTTTTAGGTATAGCAACCGTTCGAACCTGATTAAAAATCCCGGATTCTAAAGGTTAATTTTATTTTCAGTTCATTTGAAACTGGAACAATATCTAGCATTTTTTTCGATTTCCTATTTTGAAAACAAAACATTGTTTTATATGTTTCAATGGACTAATTTCGAAATCTTTTCCATTAATGATTTTTTTTAAACAGGTATTAAAACAGCAGTTAATGAATTCCAATAAAAATAAAGAATTACTAACAACATTGCACATTTTCATGTTTTTAGGCCAAATAGTATATATTTATAGAGTAGCACGTGCTCACACAAAAGTCATTTATTTATTTTGGCGTTATTATAATTATCAAACAAATAAACAAAACATCAACAAATCATAGAACAAGAGAGAGAGAAAGAGAGAGAGCTAAAGAAATCTAAAATGAAAAATGACGAAGCTATTTCAATACGAAACAAGAATGTTTATAAATAATAGTATAAGCACATATTTTGGCTTTGTACGAACCGACGCGACTAAGTATATTAATTGTATTTTTGTAGATCACAGACATAGACACACACACACAAGCACACCTTAGTGGCAAAAACAAGCCAAAAGACAAAATACATTTTTCTTTCTTGTCTTTTGGCAACTTATTTTGGGACGCGTATCTCACGGATGCCACGCATTTCATTTTCGAATTGCTAATAACTTGTTGTTCTTAAAGTTTTTTTTTCGAATTCTTCTATGTATCCTCTAAGTTATTCGACAACGTAAGTTTTAAATGTTTCATTAGCAATTTCTTTTGTGTGCCTTTTGGCGAACTTTTTTGGTTTGTTTCGGTTGATTTCGATGTTTTTGGCAAAATTAATCTGTCTGTTGCTCGCTGATTATGTAATATTTGTATTTTCCATTTTAGTTTGAAAAACGAATTTCAACACTTTAAGGGCGTCCAAATTGAAACACACATGACGCCAGCAACATTTACTTTTCAACATTCCCCAGATATTTTCACGCGTCACAAGCGGATTTGTTAATGTAGCTAAATTTAGAAGATCGCTACAATTCAAAGGGTGCCACACAAACACACGCATATCCACATTAAATAGAGTTTTTTGTTATGAATGCACTAGTTTTTCACACACATAAATCAACTGCCTTCTGGGAAATGCTCATAAAAAATTGATTGATTTTGGCGTTCAAAATTTATCAAGTATACGCAGCATCTTTATTATTTCACGCACACGACGGCATGTATACATATATGCTCGTACATACGCAGAGAGGTTGGGTCTTTTTTCGCGCACACGAAAGAACAGAAATGCTGCTGGGCAACGGATATGTTAATGCTTCGATCGTCAAAGTGAAACTGCCGAACCGGCTGCCCATCAGCCGACTTGGTCAGAGAATGCCACCAAAAACGACCCAGAAGAGAACGAAGACTCTTTGTTGGCTCTGGGCGCAGTCGCCGTAAGACTCGGGCAAATAGTATCTCAGTTATTGTAGAGCAAGCGTGAAGGAGAAATCATAAAATTGCGAGATGTAAATGCGCACAATATTTGGCATAATGTACATAAATCTGATGAATCACTTAACACATTAGTTGCTTGCATGTAATAATGAAATATAGGTCGTGCAGTCTGATGACTTACCATTCGAATTTGAAGGGCAACAGTTCCGATTCGTCCTCCTCATCGCAATCGATTTTCACGAAAAATGTTGCACGTTCGTTGGGTATGCAGCGTACTAAGGAGCTGGAGTTATCACTGAATGTAATACGTGGCATGGTAGTGTTCTCGCCAGGAGGTTCTAAAAATAATACGAAAGAAACGATTTGTTAGTTACGTTTAAAAAGTAACGAGAAAACAGATCAACAGATTCCTTTTCTTCTTATTAGATGTTTTTATTTTCCTTTTAAACATTTTTAATTTTTTTTTTTACTTAGACAGCGGTACTTAACAAAAAAATACTTTATTAAAAAAATTTGTAAGATTATTGCTTTATTGTTTTTTTTTTTTTTTTTAGAAACAGTCAATTGACTAAAAAATTACATAGCATTGTTATCTCCTTTCCATACTTTTGGATTTTTAGTTTTTCCAACTCCATAAATTTTTTGTCAGATAAAAACAAATTACTCATTAAATCCTGTTACATAGTATTTTATCTAGGAAATTGGAATGCACAACTTTTTGACCGGCAACAGCCAAGCTATCTGCCGAAAGTCTACAAAGATCTGCACTAAAAATAGTTCAAATATTATTCATACCGAAACTATACTTAAAGTATTTTTGTATATTAGTGCATGTGAAAATATCTTTTGAAAATTAAATAATAATTATGATAATGCACATTCTTATATAAATAATATTTTAATGCAGCGCATAATTTTGAAAAGATTTGCATAGTCTGTTCAATTCTGTTCAGTTTGGTTCCACATTACGTAACCGCACAGAGGCCGCTAGACGGCGGTCATAAAAATATACACACTTGGAATCCATTGTCTGTACAGCAAAAAAAAAGAAAACGGCGAAACAACTTTGCCTTGTCTGGGTCTACTTGCCTACTACGTCGGCTGCTGCTGTTCCCGGTGTTTCTTCCATGTTTTAGCTCAAGCTAGTCAGACTAGCTTTATAATTAGCCAAAAACGGGGGCCACCTTTTAACATGGGAAACACACACACACACACACTTTACACACACTCGCGTCGTCTGGGAATAAGGACTTTTTACAAATACTCTTTTGATTTTTTTCTATTTAGGATTTGTGCAATTTGTTGAAATATTTTAAATGCGGCGTATACGAGAAAACCGTTTTGTATATATTTAGAACGACGTACAAACTTGGAAGACGGCTACGTTGTCAAAGAAATTTCCACTTTTCTTTTTGGCTGAAAAAATATTCGAATTGGTATCGTAATTATTGTGAACACAAAGGTTGGCTAAATATTTATTTATATTTCTTTTATATACTATGTATGTATATTTTACTTTTTTGCACTTTTAAAAATGAATTTCACATGCAGCTCAGATATGCTACTATTTCCAACAGACACAAACACACTCACATTATTGACACATTTGGTGAACAAAAATGTTTCTATATATAAATAATATATACAAGACGTTTTTTGTGTTTGAGGTCGCGCGCACCACGTCCAGCAGACACCTCCTGGATCTCCGATCGTTTTACTCAGACTAAACTACATGAACACCGACAACATCAGCAAAGAGTCCATGCCGACAGCGACATTTCGGGAGAATGATCGGCCCGACCATCTCATTTGAGTGCGTGCTCTCCGATGTATATATTGCCTTAAGAGCCAGAGACCCTTAAAGATGAGCGCGTACATATTTTGATACCTGAAAAGTTTGTGCATGTTTTTTTTTTGTTGTTGTTTGTTTTTAATGTTTATTTCTCTACCGAATAAATAGTGTTGTCTCTCATTTGGTACGTAATAATCTCTCTCGCTGCTAAATACAAATTATTAATTATAAATAAGTATATATTGCATGTTGCAAGCAGCACATATTCAACTTTGTAAGGCTTAAGTTAATACACACACACACATTCACATACGATTCCTGATTGATTGTTGAAAGTACTTGAACATTGCTTAACAATATTCAACAAGTGGTACGTTTGTTCGTTTAAGCTACTTAAGTTACTTTTTTTAACGATCTCAGACCGAATAGAAGTGTGAGCGGAATTTGTTTCGACATGAGGGTTCCGTAAACGGCGAGAACCAGGCCAATGAGAATCGTCCAAATACCGATTGTATGCTCTTAAGACGCGACTTTTTGGTCCAACGTGCCTCCTCCTTTTTCAGTTGCTCAATGCCCTGCAGAAAAAAAAAATATCACAGCAGTTTAATTTTAATGCTTATTGCACTAATTGTCAGCTAAACGCACCGTTTGATCGTTAAGTATAGCATTCAGCTGTGTTCCCAGCATTATTACGGTAAATATGCCAAACATCAGACCCTCGAACGTGAGAAAAAGCAACAGAAAAATTGTCGCCGGCGGTGAGTACGTTGAGCAAGCACGCCAGTCAGTTTTTACACACTCGGCAAACTGCGTCATCACCAAAAAGAGCGTGTGCACCGAAATGGATGCAATATAAAACTACAAAGGGACAAGAGGCATATTGTAATAAGAGGAAAGTACATCCACACAAATATACATATACATATACTTCAACATACCGTGAAGAGCACAAAATACTTTTGATTGTTCTCGCCTACACAGTTGTTTACCCAGGGACAATGATGGTCCATTTTTCGTATGCATCGCTGACACACGGAACAGTGGTGAGCCCTTTCTGGCTTAATGCTGCAACATTTGGAGCACTTGTAGAACATTTGACCCTCACGGTAGCCCATTTGCTCTATCATCTCCTTGGTGGCATTACCACGCGGCACAGCGCCCTGAAATTGTCCAACATAATTATCTACACGCAAAGTTCTTTATAAATTGCCTTACCGGATCGGAGAGCATTGTGCGTATGTGTGAGACAAATGCTAGGAATGCTAGTGCCTGAAATATTATCATGTTTATAGTACTGAAAACCGTATAGTGTTCATAGCTGGGCAACAGTATCAATTCACACACAACGAACTCCGCAAATAGTATCAGCAGCCAGGTCATAATAACGCACACAATGCCACATATGTCCTGTAAGGTGTATGACTTGATTTAATTGTTTTTACATTTTAAGATTATGTTCAACCAGACCTTGACACACCAGGCTCGGTTGCCGAGGCAGCGATTGTGCTGGTCAACGCCACTGCCGGTGGACAGCGAGGAGTAAGAGTAGTGCATTCCGGCGGAATTTTCGAACACCCAACGTGTTTAACGCGTTTTCAGCTCACTCGCCTTCACACGCAGCAATGACGCATAGCTTTCTATTTTCTAGATAACGCGCCACAACTGCGATAAACAAACAGTTTATTTACAGAAATTTTTTCTAATTCTGCCAATAACAGCTGTTCCATACAAAACAGTCGATAAATTGTAAGTGTTGTCCAACGCAAAATAGAAATATATCAATTTCAGTTACCAGATAACAAAATACCCTCATCTCTTGAAACTTTTTATGCTTACTTTTTAATTAAACTTTCGATGTCTAACATTACATAAAAACGTTTATTTAAGACCTAATACTCATACAAATTGAATAGTTTAAGTATATACAGAATATCAAAGTAACATTGCAAACAAATACACATTCAAATAGATATTTAAATACACACACACAACAACGATTTCCATTTTAAGCAGGCACTAGTTTTGCTGTTGGCTCCAGCAATGCCCATAAGCCTGCTACTGACGAAATTACTCCCAGAACACCAATAGTCCTTGGTGTGAGGCTTGTGTACCCCAATGCTGTCAGAGGTATAAATAAATCGGACATATTTTTCACTGTATCAATAACAATATCCTTGTGGCCCAACATGAGTCCGTAAGAGTTAAGAGCAAGTCGCTTAAAGTCTTCGGGTGAACTGATCCGTGCTGGAATCTTACAACGCGAAATTCCGCCAGTGCAGCTGGCCTTGTGTAAATCTAAGACGCGCATTATTTCGTAAAAATCTCGACACAAATTCATTATAATTGAAAATAGCCAATACTTGTTGGCGATTTTCGACCATTTCTTAGCATCTATTACGGTTAGCCCGGTCCGTGCTAGCCACAACAAGTGGTCAGCGAGCAGAAATAGAGCTTGGGACAATTTGCTCATTGTCAACGTAACACGGATCGTCAGATCTGGATACTGAATAGACCGCAGGCTGGCATAAAATACATCCAAGCCCTTGCCAAAGCGAAGCACTGTCAAAGTATAGCATAAATGTTACCTTCGATCAACTATCTTAGATAATATAAAAAAAAAATGCTTACATTTTCGGAATGTGCTTAAAATGTACTCGACTGTCTTAAAATTGTCGACCAATGCTGGGTGGCAATTGGCGGACTCCATGGAATCCCACATGGCCCGCGAGGCATATTGTATGAGTCTTGCTATTTTGTCTCGGCCGGCTGCCTGGTTATTTAACTGCAGCCACTTGTCCATGTTTGTTTATCTTTGAATAAAAGTCAAACTGAAATGAAGTCCAAGGTGCAAGTGGCAATAATGGACGTTTTGGCCTTGCCACCGTGTCAAGTAGTGCAATGTTAAGCTGGTCACTCTCTTGTTTACATTTCCATTTCAAATCAACGATTGCATGTAATCGATAACGATTGAGCAGTGTGATAAGTACACGCCACGTCTTTAATTGCTAGACAATTTTTGACAATATATAAACAACAAAAATGGCAGTAAGTGAATCAAAATCATTAGATGAATAAAATGAATAAAATTTCGTTTTTAAACGCAGCCACCACAGAAGGGCAAGCAGGCCACAAAGGGCGCAAAACAAATCGTCGATGGAAACAAGTCAACATTGGCATTCTATCGTAACATGGCCATTGGCTGTGCTGCGCCCACTGTTTTACTGAGCTTTCTGGTATTTGAGATCACAAAACTCACCGTAGTAAGCTTAATGCAAATGTTAAACCCACCTGCAATCGAAGCGTACTTATTTTCATAAATCCTTGTAGTTCATGGTAGCCGTCTCGCTACTTATTCTAGGTGCCGCTTACCAATTTATGGTTTTCATGTCCCGTCCAAAGTACTCTGACAGCGGCGCACTTATTGACTCTGGAAATGACTTAGATATGGAGGGTGGCATTGCGGAGTAAGTAAACTATTAAATGCCCTATATCCTATAACACTAATACTATGTGTATTGCATTTATCACAGACATGTTAAGGATCTGATTATACTCACCTCCGCCACGCTGTTATTGTCCCTGATTTCCAAATACTTTTGGCTGGTATTGCTGCTGGTACCAATTCGTGCCGCATGGATGCTTTGGGGAACAGTTATTCAACCTTGGCTGTCGTCGAGAAATGCCACCGAGGAGCCCGAATTGGACGAAAAGAAGCAGCGTAAATTAGATCGCAAAATGCGCCGCATGAGATAAATTGGGCTGTTCAGTGGGTTGTTCAGGTGTCAGTCATATTTACATCGGTTTTAAGCTACACAGACTACGCATACAGTCACGAGACTGTTTATTAACCCTCCGTCCGACACCAGGGTCTGGCCAGTATGTAAATACATATGTGGTGTCTGACGGAGAGTTAAGTTACATCTATTTTTAATTTGAGATTTTTACGCTTATTTTGCTTGACCATTAGTCGGTCACAGCCAAAGATGTGTTTGTCGGGTATCCAAATTGTTGTTTCCGGATTAAATTAAGACGTCCTATCACAAAGAAAATGCATTGTTTTTTTTTTTTAGTGACATTTTGTGCGCTTTAATTAAATTGCCCGAGTGAACGAATATATTTTTATAACGCGTCCCAAGATACTTTAGTTTTTTTATATGAAATGCTTAAACCTCTGTGAAGGGAATCACAGTTTCAATTTGACCAAAACATTTTCAAATGTTCACCAGGCCTTGTGCTTTGTAAATATATATTTATTATGTGCATACATAAATAAATATGCATTTGAGTGCAGGAACATGGTGCAGTTCTAATGAGTGCAGTTGCCATTTCTCAAAGTATTCAGCGAGCATGGTTCTAAAAACAAAAAAATAGAAGAAAAAAAAGTAAACAAAAATTATGCATTTTGCAACAGTTTATTCATTGTTGCCTAAACAAATTTGCATCCAAACTTAAATAAGAATATACAAAATATCAAATAATAATGACAAGTGTCCATGTTTGGAGCTCAAGATTTCACTAAGTTCTGTTTTTTTTTTTTTTTTAGTTTCCAAAAACCCGGCTATAGCCCAGAGGAGCGTCAACAATTTACGTTTGTAACTAAATAACGTTACATGCTCTTAAGAAGTGTGAATGTAAATGCAGGCGTATTTATGAAGTATATAATGTATTTAACTAAGAGATAGATAGAGAAAAAGAGTTAGGGAGGGGGATTTAAACAGACTGGGAGACAATCGAGAATAAGTGGAGAGCTATGTGTATAATATTTGAAGAGAAGAACTGAAAATCTTTACACAGCTAATGGAGTGTACTGTGATGTGGAACATGCGGCCCCCGATCCATGCTCGCCACTTGCATTTGGGTAACATCTGTGCTTAACTACAACAACATCCAACAATTTGTATAATTTCAATGGATAAGCAAGCTCTCTAGTTATATTGCTCGGGTATGACATAGGAGATGTCGTCCCACGGATGACGATAGAGTCCCTGCTTAAGTCGCTTCTGATCCATATAATGACCAATAAAGCCTATGCTGCGGCCCAGCACAAACAGTGAGTTGATGGCACCCACATTAATGTACTCCTGCGCCTCCTCACTGTAAACAAAAATCACAATTAGTAATCAAGGGCATCTAGGAAATCTTAAAATATGAAAATCACCTGGTGAATGAGCCACTATTGCGCAGCATATCGACAAAGGCGGTGGCAATCACACCATCAACATTCAAAATTAAATTTGGTTTCTTAGTGGTGGTGATTTTCTCCACCTCGAGCGCGTACTTGAGCAGCGGACACTGTGGGAAATTCTCCATGACAAACTCTTTGATGATCTTAACACGCACATCGGGATTGTTAATGGACTTGACACGATGTCCAATGCCCAAAATAAGTTTGCCCTCCTTTCGCATCTTGTTGACAAACTCCATGGGATGCAAGTTGGTGTCGTACGCCTCAGAGAATTGCCTGGCCGAGCCATCAAGTGCTCCGCCAAAGCGATCACCCTGCCAAGAAAGCCAAATTACAATTAGAATGCTTTTTAAAAATCAATAATCAATCACTTACAATGGTCAGCAGACCGCTGACAACGGAAGAGACCAGATCCTTGCCGGCACGTGCGCAGACAATGGTATTATGTGCACCGGAGACAGCGGGTCCATGATCAGCCGTGACCATAAGACACATTTCGAAGAACTTGCACACATAGGGTGGTAGACAACGCTGGAACCAAAGCAAGGATATAACACCACCAATTCCCACATCTTTGTTGAGCACTTCACTGATAGGCATGCCTGCATAGATTAACTCCTGACCACGCTCATCACAAATCGAGGTCATAAACGATGCCGGCTTGCGGATAAGACCCAGCTCACGGGCCCACGAGTAGTCCATGGGCACCGTTGGTGGTGGCACCTCCTCGCGCGGTACAATGCGTCCCGTCTTGACCAGCTCGCTGTACACATGATGAATAAGCTCGCCCAACGTATCAAACGAGTCTGGCACATAGGCACCAGATTCGCGCAGTGCCTTGTTCTTGGCCGTGGCCGTCTCACGATCTGAGTTGGCACAGGAGCCGGCATGACCGAACTGCACCTCCGAGGTAAACATGCTGGCACAGGTGCCAATGCACCAGGCGACTAGTGGTTTGGTTATACGTCCATCCTTGACAGCAGCGCACACATCGTACTCCTCAGTGCCACCTACCTCGCCGAGAAGAACAATCAGCTTTGTTTCCGGATCAGCCTGATACCGCAGTATGTGATCCATGAATGTGGAGCCTGGATATCTATCGCCACCAATCGCTATACCCTCAATAACGCCATCGGTTGCCTTAGAGATTATGTTGTTTAGCTCATTAGACATGCCACCTGAGCGGGACACGTATGCTACGCTTCCAGGACGATAAAGCTTGGAGTGCAGAATATTATCCAGCATTCCACCAGTGTTTCCAATCTTGAAGCAGCCCGGTTTGACGCCACCTACCGTGGCGGGTCCAATTATGGCCACACCCTTCTTGTCGGCTTCGATGATCAGCTTGCGTGTCATATTCTCTGGTATGCCCTCGGCAATGATTGCCACTGTTCGTATCTCGGGGAACTCAAGCACCTCCAGTGTTGAATCATAGGCAGATCGCAGCGAGGCAAAATTGACCATAACATCGACCTCCTTGTGCTTGTTTATGGCATCCGACATCTTCTTGTAGACTGGAATAAGAATCTCCTTGTGGCCCCAGTAGTACTTCTGCTTATGATCGCCCGTAAATGGATACACCATGGCCACCACGGAAGGCTCATCGCGCCTGCAATGGAAAATAATATATGTTAATTTAAATATGTATAAAAAAAAAGACAACACAAATACTTGCCTGCAGATGAAATCAAAGTCGAGCATTGATTGCACCGCACGCGTTTGCATGCCCCAAACAATGGCTTTGGTCGTATTTGAAAAGAATTTTCTAGTCGAGTTCAAGTTCGCTCCGTTGCTTGAACTCTGCTGCTTTTGTTTGTTGCTAGCCAAGCCATCGCTCTCATCTGCCGAGATAGGTGGTAGTTTAATCGGTTGTGCTGTTGTCGAGCGCAAGGCTATTTGTTATTTAAGTTTTAAGTTTTTTTTTTTTTGTTTTTGTTTCCCAAATGAGTCGATGTTGGTGCCGTTATCGGAATCGAAATATTGTTATGATGATGAGCGAGAGCGAGCAATAATAGTCGAGAGAGAAAGTATAGAAGTTTGACATACATATATACATATAAACAAACAACATTCAATACAGTATTACGAGGACGGCGAGGTGGTGCGAGGAAATGCATACAAACGATGTGAAGTTGAGGTTGGTTTTTGGAAGTTTCAGTTCACAGGTGCGATTTAGCCAAACGAATCGGTTCATAAAATTTATAAATGTTTTTGTTTTTGGTTTATGGTTTTGTGGGTGCGTTGTTGATTTGTTGTTGGTTGGACGTAGGGCGATCAATGCATATACATACAAAAGAGATACAGAGAAAACAGAAATATATAAATTCAGATCATCACAATAACATATAATACATTAAAAATATAGGATCTGTTGGTTGGGTAGAGGAGTTAGCGAGGATCTGTGTTAGCACAATTAAAATTTTGAGATTTTCACCTACCGGAGCCAAGAGAATTTGTCTCAGTGGCTGCCTTTAAATCGGCTTGCGCCTGCTGTCCACCGGGCAACAAAAAATTAGCAGTGGAAAACTCAACATTGGCTGTCTGTGGAATTGGTCGCTTGCCCAGCGCCATGCCGCAAATGGCTGTCATGTGCGTCTCAGGTCCAAAGACGTGCAACGGGATACCCAAGGTGCCACCAAAGTCACGCATGCGACGTAATCCTTCCTGATAATTGGGTCCGGCACGGCGCACAAAGATCGACACATTGTGCTCGACCAGCTTGGGCTGGAACTCGCGCAGGGCGGTTATGATGCCTTTTATGACAATGTAAGCAAGATGATTAGATTAGTTGGCTGATAAAAGATAAGGACTCAAGTTCAATATTCGCACTCACCTTGGAAGGTCGCTGCAACATTTGTAAAGTTCGCAATGCCACCGCCTGTAATCAGCACTTTGCCATCGGGATGCTTGGGTGAAGACGTCATCAGGTTGAGTATTGTCTTTGCGTATTCATACGTCTGCTGTTCGGACGGAGCACCGCTATATTCGCCATAGTTGGCCAGCTCTGAGGCACCACCCAGATCGCATATAGTATCGGAATAGATTACACTGGCACCGCCGCCAGCGACCATGGTCCAAATGCGTCCATTTCGATTCAAAATTGTCAACTTAAGTGATGCACCGCTCTTTGCATCCAGATCGGCGATGTACGCCTCTTCGGGATACGCATCGCGACCAAATGGTGGAGGATAATCAATTTCGCCCCATTTTGGACGGCATATGAAATCGGCAGTCGAGTCCAGCTTGGCTGCCAGATCCAATATGTACAAATTATCGGCCGTTACGACTAGTGGATTGATCTCCAGATACGTGAAATACAAATCAGCAAAAGTCGCATATAGCGCATGGATAAACTTTGCAATGCGCTCCTTCTTGACCGCATCTGTAACGGCCTTTAGAAGCACTTTCTTAACATCAGCCAGCGACAATTCGCTGTCCACGGGCACATCCAACTTGACAGCCTTTGCATCCACATCACCAATATCGACACCGCCCAAATGATAGAATAGAATCGTGTCCGCTGAACGATGCGAGTAGATGCAAACGTACATTTCCTCAGCCTATGAAAAGGGAAACACATTATTAAAACAGCAATAAAATGTTTAGTAAATCAAACTTACATCTGTGTGTGGCAAAAAGGGTTCAATTATAAAGTTGCGCAATTTGCCCACCGCATTGCCAATCTTTTGATCCTTGTTGAGACGTTCGCCAATCCATTGTTTCACCTGCTCAAAGGTCTTTTTGACGCCAATGAGGCCAAGTTTACCACGTCGCTTAATCAATTGATCGGGCTTCACCACCAGCGGCTGTAAAAAAACAAAAAACAATTAATTATCAGTGAGTACAAGCTAATTGGCTGCGTTTAATCATACATTGAACCTATTAAGCCGTTTAGGTACACCAACAGAGGGCGCAAGATCAGCCGCTGCTAATAGAGATTTTCGAGATTCGAGTTTTGAGCGCGTACAGCGAGTGACAATCGTCAAGGGGTCAGTTGAGAGGCTGCGTCATTGACAATGACAATACGCGCACGACTCTACAAACTTATCTATCTATACATGCATGTTAGATTGTATATATAGTATATACACTTACACACACATACACAGACAGACACACACAAAAAGCGTGACAGCAAACACACATGCTTATTAGAAGATCGTACGAGTGTAAATTGAGCAAAAAATAAAATCATCAGAGGGCGTCTTTTTCAAAGTGAAATTATTGCATGTCAACAAATCTCACAAAGTCAAATATCTCATACGCAACTTATAAAGACAGGTTAATAATTATTATAAATTAAAAAACACTTGTAAATTATTTAGCATGCTTTGAAACTAATAATCACTTTCAACAAACACACAGACGATAAAATATCATTGATCCAGTAGATAAAGAAACGATGCGGGAAATTTGGCGCTATCACATATAATTTGTTCGCGCCAATCATTTGATTGCGTATGCGAGCAGTTTTCCTGGAAATGCTTTCGAGTGTTTAATCAAAAATAATAAATGTCAATCAGAAAGGCACAATTATTATGATACTTAACGTTAATCATAATAAGCAATAAGCAATATAAAGCTGTGCTACAACTGACCGAAACTTTAATACACTTGGGCTAATTGTAGCTTGTGTGTGGAATTCAAGGGTCATATATAAAGAAATATATAGTCCTATAATAATTGTATGCATTATACACATGTTTCACCTCAAGCTTATAATGGCTTGGCACTCAAGTTGCATACAAGTATTAATTTGTTTTGACTTTTATTTGTCAAATATATACATATAAAAACTTTAGCTTTGAAGTCAACTTTCGAGTAAAAGAAAGCGTTTTAATAACAAATTACTTTAAGCTTTCAAGTTTTTGCTTTCCAGATTAAGTAAACTTACTATATTTTCTAATGTTTAAAAGTAAATTTTTCCGATAATCACATTTGTATAGTTAAATTGTTTAGTTTCATTTCTAGCTCAAATCACCATCTTATCAGTCATTTTGGGAATCATAGACGGCCGATTAGTCATAACACAGCATCAGCATTTGATAAAGGCGTTCGCCGCGTGGGCTAATCGAGGGGCCATAGCCGGCTTCATTTGCCGACTAGGTCAAGTTCAATGACAGAAAGCTTCGACATTTATTACATACAGATATGTTGGAATGGCCTAGTTATTTCTTGTTGTTGTTGTTGTTGGTATTGAAATTGCAGTTGCTTATCTAAATGTTTGATAAGCAGCTAACCAGAAACACTTACCGTGGTCAGCAACCAGGGATGATCAATGCTCAGTTTGGACCAGTTCGTTTCGGCATTGACTGTGGCAAAGCGGCAGGTTGCAGCGCCAGCTCCATGCTGATTAAGATGACGATTAAGGAGATCTTTGCCGGTGGCTTCCGTTATCGCTTTCGCAGACATGCTGTATTAATTTCGGGTGTGCTGTAAATGGAATTGAGAATTTGGGAACACATTGTAAGTATGTAAACATTGGTATATATGTAGCTTATTCTTGCGTTACACTTGCTGCTGTACTTCAAAACTTTGATTCTATTTACTTAGAATAAATTAGAGAGACACACCTTCTAGGTGTGTGCCTATGTATGCGTATGTGTGTTAGTTTGTGAGCAAGTGCAGCCAAGTTATTGAGCACCTACCTAAGTGTCTGTTTTAATGTGTCTACGTTTTTTTTAAAATTCGTTTGTTTGTTTGGCTCTCGCCTTCTTTGCTGCGGTCAACCTGTGCGCTGTGCGGGTCTCAAATAAACTGAAATCTAATATGCTAGTACACCAGCGATGAAGACCCGAGTGCGAGTCCGAAACCAAACCCGAAACCAAAACCAAATCCGAACCTGAATCCGGCAACAAACGACGGTTGTTCATTTCGTTTATCGGCGTTTTCCGATCTCTATGTTATGGTAGCTATATATATATACTTAGTTTTTATAATTGTGTAAGTTGCTCTCTAAACACTTGTAGAGTTACTTGGGTGAGTTTGAAAAAATAAAGTAATTACACTTTAACAAATTACATTCAGAACTTAGCTATTTTAATATAGTTATTAATTCAATTTGCTGTTAAAAACAGTCTGTTTTCTTTCAGAATATACTATTTGAAAATTTTATTCAATTTAAAACACTTCACAAATCGCAATAAACTGATATAAATATGATTTTTTTTAACATCTGTGTGGTAGAAAAACAGTTATGCGACAAAAACACATACG
Organism: Scaptomyza flava; assembly: GCA_030179655.1. Taxonomy (NCBI): domain Eukaryota; kingdom Metazoa; phylum Arthropoda; class Insecta; order Diptera; family Drosophilidae; genus Scaptomyza; species Scaptomyza flava. The sequence continues at coordinate 85,660,778 of JARNME010000404.1, read as the reverse complement.
CATAATGAATGGACTGAAGATGAACCGGTTTGTCTTGTCTGCAGCGTCGCAAAATTTAAATTTGTTTAGGGAAAGGGCAGCAAAATAAAACTTTCACCCAAAAATTTGGTTGAGCTGGGCTCTTGTGGATTATGCAGGTTAATTGACGTTGACAACAGCTACTATGACGTTGCTGAGCACTGGAATACAAACACACACACATGCACGCAAAAGTTTTTCCTGTTTACAACTATTCGAGCGCCTCATTTCTGTATATATTTCTGATTCTAATTTGCACATATTTTAGGCTATCGCTGGAACAATGCGATTGAATGACTTTGCAAATTTAAAGCTTGTGTTTCAAAGCTCCCTTTGATGTTGTTGCTATTGTTGTCCAAGTTCAATTGTCGAAGTTCATGGCAAATTACTGACGTGTATTGGAAACTTACAAATATTTTAATAAACTAAGCAAAACTTTTAGTTGGATTAGGCAACGTTCCCAGTGAAAGTGGGTAAAATCAATAGTGATGCAATTTATGTTTTTTTTCTGCTCTTTTTTAGTACGAATGCGTCTTTGTCTCTGCTACAGATTCGCATGGATTTTTGCGTGTATGTGTTAGTTTGCAATTTCATGTTTAGTTGCAATTTTATGATTTTCCAGCTAAATTTACAACGCACATGCATGGGCTTAATATTTGTTACACAGTAGTAAACTCACTATAACTTTATATATTTACAGCAGCTACACAGCTTTTTGTTAATAATTCTTACACCGCAAACTTTCTTTTCGATCTAAGAGACACTTCATATGCATTTATAACGCGAGTTATCGATAAGCTCAAAAGTCACTTAGCGCTGTTATTCAAATCTGCGTTAACATTTCTCACTATTGCGTTAACAGATGCTGTTATATGCTACAGAGTGACCACTTTGCGTGCACATATAAATACCGGCTGAAAAATCATAATGAGACAGCTGTTCTCATATTAATCAGCTGTTGGAAGTTAATGCTCTCAGAATCGAATCAGCGATAACATAAGCGATATTGAGTAATATAATTAAACTAGTACTTAATGTGAACATACATTTGCGGCAAAAGGAGACTCGATTGCCGTGCGATTACGAAGCAGCCTGCTCATATATTGCGCAGCCCAACAACAAATACACACACAAAAAGGATGTATACAACAAATTTGCTGCAAATGCTGCTGTTGCTGCTTGCCTCTGCGAGGGGTGACCAGCAAGTGGTAGGCAGCAGGGAAAAGTTACTGTCTACTCTGCAGGAGGGCTTCATTGGACTCGAGGAGTCGCAAACGCTGCCTGAGCCTCACACACGCGAACAAGTTGAATTGTTGCGCCACTTAAATTTCGTGCCGCCAGCCATCGACTTTGGCAGATGGTCGGTGGGACAAACGGTAACGCAAATTGTGACGCTTTTCAATCAGCACACAAATCGCACAGTCCATTTAAACTCTGTGGCTGGACCAAATCCTGTGTTCTACAGTAGTTTCTTTGGTACGCGCGAAGTGCCGCCACAAAGCAACACCACATTTAGCGTCGTCTTCTTACCCCGCCAAATTGGTGCCATATCAACGGGTCTACTCATCCAAACGTCCTTTGGTCGTGCCGAGTTTTCGGTAAGCGGCGAGGGCAGCGAGTGTCCCTATCGCTTAAAGCCCCTTGTGGGCATTAAAGCGCCTATGAATGCAACGCTCACGCCCGAGATTCATATGTATAATCCGCATGAGCGGCCGCTGCAGATACTAGAGGTAAGTATTGCTTTTGGAATTGAGTCGCTTTGTTGTGAAGTAAAAAACAAGCATGCTCTCAGCGCTATAAAAAAAACCTACACTTTTTCTAATGGCTTATGCTTTTATAGGTTTACAGCAGCGGTGGTGAATTTCAACTGGAATTGCCCAGCGGTGAATCAGAAGGACCACAGAATCTGTGGGAGATACCACCACATTCGTTAAAGCCCGTTATACGCATATCGTTTCATGGGCGTACCGCTGGCAATCATAGCGCCTATATACGCATTAAAATCGCCGAGCTAGCAGCAGACGATCATCTCAATGTAGAGAATGTACTAGTCATACCCGTCGAATTCGAAATACTGCCACGCCATGGCGCCTATGCACGCAATCCACTAGCCGACTTTGGCCGCCTGGCGACGGATCAGCATGCGGACGCGTTACGTTTCAAATTGGACATTCAAAATCAGCCAGTAGATGCGGCACAGCGACAACTAATTGGTAATTACTTGCGTGATATACCAGGGTTAAGCTATGATGAACATAACGCAAGCATTGTGCTGGATCCCAAATTGTTTGAGGAAAATGCCAGCATCAATGATTTGCTGGTCATAAGTGGCGAGGATCAGCAGCAACCATCATTTACGGTGCTCGTGCGCGCCGATATTTTTAAAGGCGGCTTAAGCTTTGATCGCAATGTTACGCTCTTCATTACCAGCGCCAGTTCCAGTTCTAGCACCAGTTCGGAGGAGATGCCGCTAGAAACGCATCGAACGCTGCTGGTCCGAAATAATTTTGCTTTTCCGTTGTTGCTGCACAATATAAGCTTAGAGGTGCCCATTGATCCAGCACTGTTGCAGCTGTCATCGCTGGAGCAGGAAATAATACTACAGCCGGGGGAATCTGTGGAACTGCTTCAGCTGCACTTGCTCAACGAGCAGGCCACCTTCAAGTCCACACTGCTCATTGAGAGCAATGTGACCACGTTTGAGCTGCCATTGATTGCGTGCACTGGACGTTTGCATGTCTCGACTCAGCCATTTCAACTGCAGCTGCCAATAGAGAGTTCCGCTTATGGACTGGAACTCGATTTGGGTACGGTGCCATTTGCGGAGATGTCACGCGATGGCTATATCATTTTAAGAAATGATAATCCCATGCCAATTAAGATTACAAATTGGTACTTTAAGCCGCCCAAGAATGTCTACTTTCAAGCCGCCTTCATGGGCTGCGTGCCCGCAGAGGCAGCCGCCTCCAGCTCGAATATAACAAGCGATCTTCAGTCAGATAATAATAGCACACGGTTTGAGTTTTGTAGCCATCTAAGTCAAGGCGATAGTGCCGTCTTCATTCTATCCATACAGACATATGTGGCGGAGGAGAGCACGGGCACACTAAAAGTGTGGACACCTTATGAACTGATACGCAGCACAGTGCGTTTTAAGGCATCGGTGGGTCAGCTGGATATTGAACAGGAGCAGTTGCAGTTCAAGTCATGTTTTCCCGGCAAAATCTGTTCGGCGGTGCTGAGCATACGCTCCAGTTTTATGCATCCGGTTCATGTAAAATCGATAGCCTTTACACGACGGGGCTTACGCTTCAAGGACTTTAATGCCAAAGGCACCACCATTGGCGCTCAGACATTAACAAAAGTCGGTCGCATTTACTTTGAGCCGGCGGCGCTCTGCGGCACCAGTTGTTACATACGCACAAACATTGATGAGCAGGCCATCTTTCCCAGCTTGGCAGCGGCTGGTGGTCAAATCAATAATAATCTACTATATGATGGCGTAGAAGTGCGTCAACGCACCGAACTCTTTCGACAGTTCAAGCGGCAGCTTCAGTCAATGTCACTAACTTTGCACAGCGAAGAGTTGCCGCCGTTGGAGCTAGACTTTAGCATTGCCATCGAATGGCCAAAATTGGTGCAGCATCAGCCTTTGCCGGAAACGCCAGCCATTGCAGTGGGTCAGGTGCAACGTCAGTGGATAACAATGACAAATCCCACAATGCAACCGCTCCTCTTGGACTACTTTCTATCAGATCCGGCTTATGCGCGACGCACCCAACTCTCGCTGCCGCACGAAGTGATCGATGTTAGCAGCAGCAGCTGCTATCTAACGGATTGTTCAGTCTTCTCGCTGCCAGATGCACCGTTCCTTGGCCCAGTGCTACTGCCACCCGGCTCGACACTGACCATACCTGTGCAGTTTAGTGCCGAGCACGCAGATAAATACTGCACACTGCTCCATGTGCGCAGCAATCTGACGCTGTACGAGGCCGTTTGGATAACCGCACGTGCCGTGCAATCCCAGTTTCGTTTTGGCAATCGACGTCCGGGCTCCAGTGCACCGCTTCTCTTTGAGTTCAGTGCGGAACAGTTTGAGCTATGCGATGGCAGCAACTCCAAGGCCGAACCAAGTCACACAATAACCGCGACGCGCAGCTTTACGGCGAGGAATGCTGGCTCCCTGCCCATGCGGATTGATGGCTTCTTTATTGGTCAGCGAGGCTGCGAGGGCTACGGTTTTAAGGTCATCAATTGCCAGGGCTTCTGGCTGAAGGAGAATGAAACGCGCAAAATTGAGATAAGTTTCAGCACCGACTTTACCGCAGCACGCGTCCAGCGAACTTTAACACTAATCACCACTCTGAACTATGATGTCACCTATCAGCTGTTGGCTCAGCTTCCCGCAGAGAGTGTGGAGCGTTGTGCCGCCACTTTGCCACGTCCCGAGTGGGAGCCAGCGTTGCGCAATGCTGCACTTATCGTACTTTTAGCTAGCTTCTGTCTGGTGTTGCTGGCGGCCGTCTTTGATGCACGTGCGATTATGGTGCAGCAGAGTGCTTATGATGCGGCCCGCTACAAGGGTCCCATTCAGCCCACGTTTAACTTGCGCAACATTGTCAAGATGCAAGTGGCTGAAGAGGCGGCAGCTGCAGCTGCTACCGCTGCTGCTGCTGCATCACTCAAAGCCGAGCCACAACAGAAGATGCGCAATGGTAATATGAAGGATCTGCGTAAAAGGACAAACGTTGACAAATTGAATGCCACACAACGTAAACCAAAATCATGGTCAGTCTGGAGCATGGACATGACATCGACGGCCCCGACAGCAACAGCAACTGTTCCTGCTCCTGTCACAAATCAGGCCAAGCCACAGATTTCGCCTAAGCCCACCAAGAAGTCAACCACGGTGGTGTTGCCAACACCAAAACCAATTCCAAGCGTTGCTGCAGCTGCTCCACGCTCATCTAAGAAACTTAAACAAACAACGCCAAATGCTACACCGACTCCAACGAACACTCCAATGCCCATAATCACACCTAAGCCGTTGACTCCCAAATCTGAGCCAGAGGAGGAGAAGCGCTTAAGTGCCAATACAAAACTAAATAACAGTCCTACGCTGCAGGAGAATGCCTCGACGCGCACGCTCAAAATGAACCCGGAAACGCCCAAGGAACGTGTACTCAAAGAGCAAAATGGCAGTGTCAAGAAACTTGGTAAAACTCCCGGACGCGAGCGACGCAGGGAACAAAAACTGGCCACCCTCAATGGTTCGATGGGATCGAGCACAAAGAAGTCTGGAGAACGCAAACAACGCAGCAAGCAGCTCAACTTCAATTCGATTATATCAAGTGGAGGTGCTTCTACATTAACCACGCCGGATGCGGACACAGACACAATGATCACCTCACCATGGGAGACGAGCAGTCGCGTTTCTTTTCGGGATGTCCTGCAAACAAATCCTTTGCCAGCGGTGGACAATGGTCTTAACTGGAATCCAGCCGCAAGCGATTTGGCCAGCAGTCAATTGGGTCCTATTGGCAGTCGCAAGTCGAGTCCGGCAACACCTACACTCTGGGATCCACCATCCGTTACCATGCCAGATACGACAAATGCAAGCAATTCGTTAATGACTTCATTCTTTGATGTTTTAGAGCCGCCAGCATTGGACATGAACATAGATTTGACATCCCTAAATGGTAAGTGTGTGTACATATATGAATCTCTTTATATCCTAATGGCCATCTTCCATTTGCAGATCTTTGCAGACAAGTTACTGCTGAACGCGAACAGAAGGAAGCGCAATGGGAACGGAGTGAACTGATATTGAAGCAGCAGTTGCTGCTTGAGCAACTGGAGCAGCAGTTAAAGCAACAGGAGCAAGAGAAACTTCGTCAACGCATTGAGAGCAACAACTGGGCACTGAATTTGGCTGGTTCTGGTTCGACTTGGACACCACTGGGATATGCCGCTTGGCCGCAACAAGGAGCGGCTGCTACACCACGAACATCGCCGGCGCATACCATTACACCAGGTGTGGGTGTTATACGTCCACCACCGGGTCTGGAATCGAATTATAACAACAATAACAATTGCCAGTTGACAGCAGCTGCATCGCAGGGCAGTCATAACAGCAACAATAACAACATTAATAATAATATTAGCAATAACCATATCGATGGATTGGCCGCATTGCAAAACGCACAAGAGCGGGTGGCACCAACACCAATGCCCACCCAATACGATCCATTTACCTCGCCAAGCTCAATCTGGTCGGACAATTGGCGCCAACGCAACAACCACATGAACTGAAAGCTCACTGAACAAATTTAAGCAACCAAATGAAATTCTTATTTCTTTATAAGACACTTAGGCTATATTCTAAGAAAAATGAAGCGATCTTTTTCAATTTGACTTTTGACTAAATAAACTGCAAAGATTAATGAATTTCATTATATGTACGTACATACAATACATACATATATGTATAAATATTGCATTCAAAATTCTTAAATCTTACCTGATTAATTTATACTCTACTGGGAAAAACTAAAAGTTGATAATTCTATTCGCTTTCTATTTACCTTTCCTGCTTCTACTCATTCTCTTTCATTACTCTTATCAAGGTATGTTTAATACTAAATACATACACAAAGTTTAACTATCGAAATAAAGACATAGTCAAGTAGCACTAATGACACTTAGTAGGACCGAACTTGGGTCAAATATTGTTCGCGAGGTGCGATCCAAGCTAGAGAATGGAAAGCTACAATCGGAAGCGATTTAAGCATTGGTCATTCGTCTTCTGACAGGACACTGTAGAATAAGAGTTCACCTAGCTAAGCTAGGAAAAGTAACTTTTGTCACATGGATGGAGAAGAGTAGGACTAGGATTTGATTTAGGCCAGGAGGGGAACACAGTGCATACATCTCCACACAATAAATAAATATTGGTCATCTTAGAAGTTGCTAATGCCCACAATTACTCTTAATATTTCGTTAGAAATTATTTGCATATTTACTTAACAACAAACACATTACACATGCTGTCGAAATTACAGCAAAACAAAAAAATGAACACTGAAATGTTCTTCGTATGGAGACGAGAAAAACATTTGCTTATTGTTTACAAACCTTATTTTGTTCATATCGAGTTGTCTAATATAACTATGTAAATCAGTAGCTTCAGCAGTTGTTCTTGTACGTTATGATGCCTTTTTCGATGAGATCGGGAATCTCCACGGCCAACCAGGGCGCCAGACCCAAGGCCATGGCATGAGCAATACCAAACTTAGGCACATTGCGTGCCCATAGTGGCTTAAAATGATCCGTTAGGCAGATTTTGCCACCGCGATACATTTTGGCCGTTTTGCCGTCCAGCTCCGGAAGTGCGATCTCTGGCGCTGTCGTTGGATACGTCACTGGAATGTCAAACTCCACATCAAATTCGTATTTAAGGAGATTGTGCATGTACCAGCATTTGCCGAACCATTTGGTGCCTTCCTTGTTGGACTCGAGGCGGAACCAATCACTGCCTGATTGCTTATTGTTCTCAACGTACTGCAGGTGAGATCAATTTAAAATGGTTTATAGTTTTAATTTAATTACAAGAACATCATACTTTTATAAGTGCTTGATATTCCTCCTTCAGCCTCTGCACCCAGATATCTTTCTCCCGAGGGCCAGCACGTATTTGCAGCAGCGGAATATTGCTCAGTGATTTTCTTGTGCTATCGTCGACCATTGTGCAAATTTATAGTGGAACAAATTTATTAAATTAATTAATACACACGAAAACAACAAGTGTGACACGTACTGATGCTCTTATATCGATATATAGATGTATCGATTATGAGCCACCAAATATCCACGTGCACAGCTGATAATCAGATGGCTTAAGGCTGAATGCTACAGAACCAATTGTACCGATTGTCAAACAAAATGTTTACCGATTATAATTGGCGCTAAAACAGAACATGAAAATACATATTTTAAAATGCGATGCCAGATAAAGTAAAATATTCTTTTGTCTCAGCTGTGGTTAGTTCACCAACTAAAATGATAAGTCGAAGTCCCCAATAAATACCGCACAGCGGCAGCCAGCGATCCCAAACAATATTTGCTCGTCGACCGATAAGGTTTAAAATTAGCTAAAAAAAAAAATAAAACCAAAAAACAAAAACGGCAGAGCTTGTTGTCGCAATACTTGTAAACAGTGAAAGTCAAATAAAAAAAACGTTAAAAAAACTGTGCTAACTTAAATATAACTTATATACTAGGTGAGTGTACAAACTAACTTTATCCGAATAAAATTATTCTAGCAGATGCATATTTAGTTACCTTTTTTTTTACACGTGACAATTTAATTTTAATATTGCATAGTGAGAATAGCAAAAGAGAACCTATTTTGCAATGACATATACAAACAAGTGGAAACGTTGCAGTCGGACGCAACCGATTGCGGTATACTCGATACCTTTTTTGAAACTGGTAAAGAGAGGCTTAATTGCAAAGGGGTACGGATTCGGCAGGGGTGAACTCTGTCTCAAAGATTGTCTGATGCAGGTGGGGATGCCACCAGCTATCTTCCTTCCAAAAATGGTGACTCTAGCTCAAAGTTTGTATACCCAATATACTCTTTACCTTCGGTATCGAGTATAAAAATGGGATCCACTCATGAGCGGAAGGTTTGACCCCTGCAAAATAAAAACGCCATAAAACATTCCATGGGTAAACATGATTGTTCTAGACAAAAACCACACAAAAATATAAATAAAAAAAAACAAAACAAATTTTTGTTTGTCACGCTTAAAGAAAAATTGGCACAGATTTAAGATTCTTGCCTGCAATTAGAACAAAAAAAAACAAACACACGGCATCCGTACCTTTGAACTGATAATGCTAATCCACTGATAAGGCATTGAAATCCACTTTAGAACTGACTCAAACCGGTTAGTCGTGATTGTCTTTTCTAGGCTCTGTTTTAAAATAAAAATGTATTGGTACATATGTATATATAAACTCTGTCTTTCATCAAAATAATAATAAACACTTCAATTTATTTGATTCGAATACTGAACCATACTCTATATGCATGTTGTACTGGTATAGAAGTACGCAACGTAACCAGATTCGACCTTAATGCTACTGATAACGCAAACTCTGTTGTCGCTCATACCAGTTCGAGATGAGATGGGTACTTTTAAGGATCCAGCTCAAACCGGTTTCATGCCTTGGCTTTTCATTAAACGATTTTCAATTAAATAAGCTACAAATTGTTTTCAAGCTTTATACACTGATAACGTTCCAAAATAAAGTGAACAAAATCAATGCTGCACAACATATACTAAGTATACATATAAAAATTTATATCAAAGGGCACTTAATCAAACTTCCAATACACACTCAGCTGTCGTCTCCTCGGCCAATCTTGTCGAGGCAACTGCTGCTGCTGCCGCTGCGGTTATACTTTCTGTTGTCTTGCGAACGCTCACTGAAATTATGGTGTCGCTTTTGCGGTGTCGTGCATGATGCTGATGATGGTATTCCTGCCACTCTTTAAAGTGCATCTTTTTGCGATGAGCATGCATATTAGCGTTCGAGTTGAACGTCTTCGGGCAATGCGGACATGTATACAATACCTCTCCCGTATGCGTTGTCATGTGTTCCTGCAAAAAACAAAGGCTCGTTTAATACACAGAAACAGATTTTTTGTTTTTTGTGTAAACAACTTACGCGCAATTCATTTGGTCGTTTAAATGCTTTCTCGCACATGGGACATTGGTGCGTACGTGCCGTATTGTGTGTGTACTTGATGTGGTGCTGATGCGCCTGCAGGCTGGGTGAGATTTTAAGGCATACTTCGCACTGCATCGGTTGCAGATTTTCGGCTGTGTGCATCATTTTAATGTGCCGCGCCAGCCCGTATTTGGTTGTCAACGTCGATTCACACAGATGGCATTTGATTATCTTTTGCGGCGCACCAGCATGCTCCTCCATGTGGCGTTTCAATGCTTCGCGGCCGCGTATCGACTTTCCGCAAACATCGCAAATCTTGTCGAACTTTCGCAAGTGCACCAGTTTCATATGTTGCTGCATGAGGTACTCATTGGGAAAACTGAAAAGAAAATTTAATTCAAAATAAATTTAATAATAATGGAAATGATGGCGATGTTTTCGTATTTGCGGCTATTAATATTTCGCTTACGTCTTGCTGCAGTTGGTGCAGGGCACATGCCACTGTTCCTTGGGAATGTGCGTGAGCTTGTGGCGCTCGCAGACAATGGAGCTATAGAAGCTCTTCGAGCATTGCTCGCATTGATAAAGTCGGCCACGTTGCTTGATCTCGTGCATGCGCATATGCAGCTCCAAACTACGACGTTGGCCCATGACACGCTGACAAATGTCACATTTAAAGAGTTCCGGGTTCTGATGGCGTCGCAAATGATCGACAAGGTAGCCGCGTTTAAGAAATTTCTTATTACAGCACATCGCATAGCCGCGCTGATTATGCTCCTTACGTGTGTGCACCAGCATCTCGGAGAAATCGTTCATGGGCACATTGCAAACAGGGCAGTGAATCTTGTAGTGCTCCCTGATGAATTCGTTGAACTCTTGAGATTTTTTCACATTATGAGCGCCGACTTTTTTCACCTTACTGAGAGCTTTTAATTTGGTTCGGCGCTTTTTAATCAAACGCGTCTTTTTTGGCCTAGGCTCGTTGAAAGCTTCAGCAGATTCGCTTTCGTTTTCGCTTTGATGCAGGTAATCAGTTATATTTTGATCTCCCTGGTCATCAAGCACATCGGCTATGCTTAGGTCGGCTTCTGGGAATTCAATTTTGATCTCATTTAAATTGATCTGTTCTAGAACGGCTTTAAATTCATTGCTATCAATGGCTGTGGCTGTCTCGCCGGGCAAATACTTGCGCGGACGTCCACGCCTGCGCTTCACGGCAGCCGCGACACTGTCGTCAAATGCGCTCTCCTGCTTCAACAGATTCTCTGCTTCTGCAACGACTTTCGCCTGAAGCGTTGGAACCGTTTCGGCTATTTTTGCTACTTCGTTTGTGTTTTCTATAAGTTTTTTGTGCGCTTCTTCAACACTTGTATAAAAGTTATGGAATGCATACAATTGATCCCAGCAAGTGCCACAAATATGTCCAATGACGTCTTTGGTCTGCAAATATAATTTTGAGCGTCAAAATGCACTTTTTTTTTGTCACTGCTTACCCGCAACCAGAAGTGTTTTTCTATGATCTTATTTACATCAAGCAATTCAGCTTCAGGTGTACCAAAATGGATAACGCCATTAGCATTATCTGTGCACTTGGTGCACAGAAAACACATTTTTTTTCTCGCTGTTTACGTTCTAAAGTAGGCCGAATCTTCCAATAAAGATCAAAATGCGGCATCGGGCATTAAAAAGACAGCTGATTATGCCTGAACGTTGCTGCCAACTTGCTAAAAATGTAGTGAATTTTTGATTCAACAAGCTTATTCTTCTGAAGTTGGCAGTTCAACGTTTAGTTTTCACAACTTGTGACTAGACTTTGAATTAATTTAAACAATTTAAGTTATTTTCGGCTGATTGTGAGCTCAATCACTTAATCGTTTTAAATGTGTCGCAAGTCAGACGCACCATAAGCACAATATGCTTTCGCTCGCAATTTTTGCTTGGGTACGTCATACCTACATACATGTAAGTCTGCTCTTTGTATTTGGATGTACATATGTACATATATATTTTGTCTGGTCTTGTAACAACAATTTATGGTGTTTGTTTACCCTTAGGGCAAGAGATTTGTAGACAAAGCGTGTAATTGCCAGATTTTGATATACTTTGCTATTACGTGATAAACAGATTTGATAGCACAATTTATACTACTGATAAGCAAAATTATATACAATAAGCCAATAGTCTTAATTCCTTACTTACCTGTTATCTCTGTTTTCTCTTAATGTTTCAGCAATTGCTTAGCATTGAGCTAAAGCAGCCACTACGCAATGGATGTTCAAGCAAGCCGTAATGTTCCCGATGGCGGCTGGGGTTGGGTTGTCGTCGCTGCCGTCGCAGTGATAAATGTAAGTATTCTAAAACATAAAAATATAAATAAAATTTTATTTATAAACTGTATCTCTTCTTCTTGGCACATTTGTAACAATTCCATCGCTTTGTGAGAATCTTGCTTATTACTGCGTAATATGTGATATTAACTAATTCTTTGTCCTTTACAGATGACAAACCAGTCCATATTATCGGTGTTTGGCCTACTTTTCGGTGGAGAGTTGCTGCGCATGCATGAGAACACATTTACCGCCGCACTTATAACAAATCTGAACAGCTTGGCATTAAACTTTTCGGGCTTATTTATTGGACCGGCCATTAAAAGTTTTAAGCCACGCAATGTGGCTGCGACTGGCTGTTTATTGGTCTCCTTTGGCTTAACACTGTGCTCTTTTGCCACAGAGAGCTGGCATTTTATTGTGGGCTATAGTTTCTTTGTTGGCTTCGGATTGGGCTTGATTTCACCATCGACATTTATGGCCATCAATTCGTATTTTAGCAGCAAGCGAGGTCGGGCTGTGGGTGTCTCCCTGGCCGGTGCTGGTGTTGGACAGGTGTTTATCCCACATGTGGTGCGTTATTTTCTACAAAATTATGGCTTTCGCGGTGCAGTGCTTGCCATGGCAGTTTTATCTTTAACAGGTGTAAGTTTTCATAGAATTAATTTAATACAGACTTATTCATTGTAAAACTTTTTCTTAATCATTGTTCATTACTATTTTAGCTGTTTGGTGCGATGTTTCTTAAACCTTTGAATCCGCCCTTAAATCACAATAATCGCAAGCATTTGAAACTGATGTTAGATAAGGAAGACAAGAACCAAACAAGCGCCTTGCAGGCAATTATTGTGCAACCCGCTCAAAATAATAACACGTCAAAGCAGCCAATGGTGGAGCCTTCAAAAGATGCCTTATTTTTCAGTCGAATGGGTCATCGATTGGCACAGGCCATGGACTTGGAACTGCTCAAGGACATTATATTTTGGAGCATTATTGTGGGCATGGCGCTGGTTTACACGGCCACCATTAACTTTACGATGGTCTTCCCCCACTTTTTGGAACACACGGCTGGCCTTGAGAGCAAAGTGGTCGCCTCGTGCATGTCTGTTGTGGCCGGTGCTGATATTATTTTCCGGCTGCTGTTGCCCTGCTTAACCGATCGTTTGAGAATACCTTATCGTGTGGTCTTCCTGTTGGGCACAGCCGGCATGCTGGTGTCGCGCATATTCCTAGCCGAGACGACCAGCTTGCCAGTAATTGTTGCCATGTCTGCGCTAACGGGCATGACCAAATCGGCTACTGTCATTAACAACAATCTTACAATATCAGCACACTGTCGTTCCGAGAAGCTGGCTGGTGGACTGGGTCTCAGCATGATAGCGAAGGGTGTAATTGTGATACTCATTGGGCAACTGCTCGGCTGGATACGTGATTATTCCGATTCGTACGTCATCTGCTTGTACGCTCAGATTGTTGTGCTTCTTCTCGTTGTGCTGGTGTGGACGCCAGAAATATATTACCGCTTTAGAAGGCAAAGGCGTAACACTACCAAATCCATGGAAACTACTTACACAATGCCAACGGAACAGACGACGGAAACAGTGCGTTCGTAAATATTAGTTTTCGTATTGATGGACTGAAAGTATGGATGTGATAGCCAAGCGTTGTGACCAAGGGGCGCTACTTTTTAGTTTAGTTTAGTTTTACACTATCTCAACGTATTTATTATCATATAGGATGTAAGAGATTGACTTTTTTACTGGTGCATTGTAGCCAAATAAATTATAAGAAACTACATTTATAAAACCAAAATTATTATTATTTTCCATTTTAATAAGATCTGAATTTAGAATCCGTACCATTTTATATTTCTATGTTTTTAGTTTATAAAGCTTTGTGAGCCCGCAATCGTTGACTCTCCGGACTCAGTGTTATAGAACAAACGACGCTCGATGCCATCCTTGTCGATAATGCCAATGCGCACAACGCCACCAGAGCTGCCATCGTGGAAGATAGCATGTTGCACAGCTAAAATTTATTTTAGTCATATAAGCAAAGCATATTTAGAATGAAAGAGCATGGTGATACAAACCTTTCTTTACAAATTCAATACACTCCTCTTTGGGCATACCAGGACGATAATGCTCCCGAACAAATCCGTAAATGAAACTCGAGCCTGATCCACCGATAGTGCAAGACTCACGTGTCAACATGCCACCTAGTGGCACACTATAAACTTGACCGCCGCGCTCCTCATCCCAACCGGCCACAATAATGCCAGCCAGCAGGGAATCACGGTAGTTGTAGCAAAAGTTTCGGAACTCTGATGCTGCCTCCCACACGAGCGGCTCCTTGCTGGTTTGATTACGATGATAGTTCAGGGAGTAGGCCACAATGTCTGCAATGGCCTGGGTGTCAGCTGCAGACCCACTGCGGCAACAGTAGATCTTATCTGAGATTTGGGTCAATTTGTCGGTCACACGGTTGGCAACATATGCTCCAGAGCTGGTGCGAGAATCAGCACCGATCACAACGCCGCCTTCGAACTCCACGGCCATAATGGTGGTCTGTGTTAAGAAGTCAAATTTATATCTGCAACAAATATATAGTGATGCTTGATACTTACACCAGTGCTGACGGGAGTGTCGGTAAAGTCATAGCCGGGACCCATGTTGCTTGATTCTTTATTTTTAAAATTTTTTTAATTCGTGCAATGAAATGCTAAGCAAAATGACTGGCTTGTTTTTGGCAAGTGTTGGAAAGCAACTTACCGGTTTAAGTGCTGTACAAGTTCCTTAGAATGTTTGCATTTGCGAAAGCATATCGTTATCAATTTGTAATCGCTGTTGCACATGTCGATTTTGTTTAGATTATGCTTTGAACATTTTCTGTGTGTGTTGACTAGAATAATAAAATGGCATACGTTGCTCTTAGCGAAGCGGAGAAAACGTTTATTTTACATGGCGTTGAGGTGAGTGTTGATGTGATCAACTTGTACAATTTATATAACTCCATTGGTGTGCTTGAAGGAGGACTTTCGATGTGACGGTCGATCACGTCGCGATTACCGGCCAATGGAACTGGAAACTGGCTTGGTCAGCAATGCCAGTGGCTCAGCACGGCTACGTTTAGCAAATACTGACATCCTGGTGGGGGTTAAAACAGAAATTGATGTACCGAATCCATTAACTCCCGCTTTTGGAAAATTGGAATTCTTTGTCGATTGGTAAGATTAAAGAGAGAAGGATGACAGCCAGTAACAGAGCATCCATTGTTTGAAGTGGATATTGAAAATGTATGTATCTTCAACAGCTCAGCAAATGCCACACCTGAATTCGAGGGTCGCGGTGGCTCAGATTTGGCACAGGAACTAATAATTTCGCTTCAAAATGCCTACGAATCACCATACGCTTTTGACTATCGAACCTTGTGCTTAATTCCGGGTCAACAATGTTGGAAACTGTATATAGACATTTTGGTAAGTGTTTTTTTCTCAAGTCAATCCTATAATCAAAGTAATAGGTAAATATTCATTTTCTAGATTTTGGAATGTGGGGGCAATCTGCACGATGCTGTTTCCCTGGCAGCCAAAGCAGCGCTCTATAACACAAAACTGCCGCGCGTAACTGCAACTCTATTGGATGCTGGCGTTACCGATCTTATTATTTCCGACAATCCCTACGACTGCACGCGCATTGGCATTGATGCGGTCCCTTTGCTCGTCACCGTATGTAAAATTGGCGACTATTGTCTCGTTGATCCATCAGCCGAAGAGGAAGTCTGCAGCACAGTCAGCATGGTTGTGTCCGTCTCCATGCGTAACAATGAAGGTAGTATACATAATGGGTATAGAACTTGAACTTAACGCAAATGTATTTCTGTAGCATATCTGTCTGGAACGCACATGACCGGCGGTGGCTCAATGCACAGGGACACAATGCTCAGTTCCATTCAACTGGGGCTTTCCGTGGGTGAGCAGCTAAACAGTTTACTCGTCAAGATGCTTAATTCCGAGCAGGATCGTGTGGGCCCCAAGAGGCCCAAAACAGTTGGATTTCTTAAATAAAACGCCTCTGATTTGGTATGAAAGTTTAATTTTAATTTACTGACATTTGACTATACATTGAGAGTATATTAACTATTTGCTTAGGGCTTTATTGTATTTTTAATTGTATTATTTATTAGACGTAAGAAAAATGCTAATTCCTTTTTTTAGATTGTTTGCTTGCTGTTATTGGTTTCTTCTCCTTTGGGTCTGGCTGCTTCCCCGCCAGAAAAGAGGTCAGCATTTCACTTATCTCAGGCATATCGTTTGTGATCTGGGGAAAGAAAACCGTTTATACAATGCTATTTAAACTAAATAATATCGATTACTTTTGGGAATTGCATATTCTCAATTTCCTTCTTTGTCTCGGGATCATTGATCATTTTTGGCAGGACGAGCATAAGCAAAAGTGGTAGAGCCATCATCAGCACCATCGGGTTGAAAAGGAAGTCCGTAATCTATTAAAATAGAGGGATAGAGTATTTGTTATAGACTGCAATGTAACTAGAACACTGTAATCCCACACACCTTCCATTGCTCACGTGTCTGGAAATATTTGAATCGCATAAGCGGCTTCATCCTGAGAGGATATGGCACTTGCACTACCTGCGCCGGCTGCATGTAGTTCACTTTGCGTGCCCGAAACTTGCCTTTCGGATTGATTTCAACACGAACTGGCTCGTAGAATATGTCAGGATGATAGACATCGAGTACATAGCTGCCCGAGGGCACTCCACTTATTATAAATTGTCCATCTTCACGCACAAATCCCTTGTACTCGCCGTTATTAATGCTGATAGATAGATCGGTTTGCCATTTGTTACCGCTAAGCAGTGTCATTCCCAACCCTTGGTTTGCTCCGGGTCCCAGATCGGGCGCATACACTTTGCCCTCGATGGTGTAGTGGCCCGAAATTTCGTCCACGAGATCTTCTTGTCCAATAACTACCTCGCAACTACTCAGGGCAATGAGCGTTGCTAATATTAACAATTTATAGCACATTTTTTCTTCACAAATTGGGACAACGTTAATTAAAAATTTGTACTGAAGAAAAAAAAGCACATCAGATGTTTCTCATCGTCGTTTATCGATAAGCACTGGCACAGACTTATTGGTGGTGTGGTGAACAATGTGCTATTGGAGTAATTTACCACACATGCTATTCACCATTACCAATCACAGCATGCGCCTGTCCAATTGGAATTGTCAGTTGTGGATTTAAATTCAAGGCGCGCAGTCTTGTGCGCGAAAAAAGCGAAAAGAAATACCAAAGCGGCTTTAAATTTATTCAAACGCTAAAGCAAAAAATTTAGGTTAGTGCATTTAATTTGACAAACAAGTTATGAATGGTGACCATGCCAAGCATGTCTCGTGTTCTTCTCGTTAATAAGCCAAATTCAAAGGGATACCGCTTAATCTGCTTGTGTTTGGGCTAAATCATGCAATATGCAAATATGAATGCATAAATGTGTATGCATGCATACAAAACTATGTAATGCATTTGAAAGTGAAATTAAATTTAAAACAAAACAATAAAACAACTACTTTAATCCGCACCCAAAGCAATGCTCATGGAATGTGTGCTATAAACCGATAACTTGTTTCAAGTTTAGAAGACAAACCTGCGGTTCGGTTCATTAAAAAAATAAAATTCCAAAGCCGCAGTAAGTGTAGAGTGTGAGAGACTGGCGCGAAAAATACAAACAACAACAATGAACCCATACAAACATGTGAGATGGCAATAAAAATGCTGTGTTGTTTTTATGTTTCTACAACTGTCGCAGGTTATTGTTGTTGTTGTTGTTGTAGTGGTGGCTACGGTTAAGGTGTACTGGAAACCGGTTTCCAGTTATGCCAGACAATGATGCTGTCCACTGGCGTATTTGTGTATGTTTATGTGTGTGTGTGCGTGTGAGTCAGTATATGAGTGTTCAACAACAAAGCTGTTGCGCCGGCAGCTGTCGCATACATTTAGCACATTTGGATTTCAATGGCAAATCTAAAACGCAATGCACTTTAATACAATGACAAAAAATTAATGAAACAACTTTTTGTGCATCGATATGTGTGTGAATGCGAAAGACAATAATTAAAGTTGCTGTAATGTGATGTCAAGAGTCGCGCATGCGCACAATGTAAAGCGAAGATATAGCTATTGCTGATGTTGTCGTAGATGATGTAAACACAAGGCGTAACAATAAAAACGAAGTGCAATGCATAAAAAGCATTAAACAAAGAGACAAACGCGAAAAAAGTTTCAATGAGAGGGCGTGTAAGAAGCTAAAGGCCAACGTGTTTTATCTGTAGTTGGAAGTGTGAAGTGGGAAGGGAAGTGGCTGCGAACGTGACGCTTTCCATTAGCAATTGGCACACTCTTCAAAAAACGCACACACACATACATGCCAAAGCACTCCACAACCATTGTCGCCGCTGAAGTTGTTGTTGCAGTTATTTTACACAATTCCTAAATTGCTGATAAATCAAAGTCGCTTTCTATTTACAAACCTTACAAGTTGTGCGACTCAGTATGTGTGTAACAAATTTCACGCTTACATGTTAAAGCTACTGTTTCTTTAAACATTTTATTTTAAATGTTAGTAGCGGTCTTTATGCATGTATGTGATGTCATCAAAGTGCAATTCCATAGACTTCCAATAAATGCTAGCGGAGTTTCTAGTTTTGCAGGCACGTGCTGACACCGTTTTTTTTTTTAAATCCAAGATTGTACCACCTGTTAATTTCACAGACCAGTTTTTGCCCACATACCTACGTACATGACGCACTTTTATTTATTGTACCCACTTTTAACTGGTTGTTGTTTTAATTTGTATTGTAACGAGTGCATTGAGTTAACCTAAAAACTACTATTTTTTATTTAGTTAACTTCTATATTTTATTTAATGAGTTAAATCTTCATTGAGTTTACATTCGATTAATCTTAACGAGTGAGTAATTGGGTTTTTACGTTAGTTTAAACCAAGTTATGTGTAGCTTATGTCTCCATACAATGTGGTCCTACTTCACGCATTGTTTATCAACGAGCATCTAATCTGGAGAGTGTTCAAACCCATCCACAATTTTGTGAATAAAATGATTACATTTAACTTGTCATTCTGACATATTGTTATCGCGACAGAACATATATATGTATGAGTACAATGATTTGGATTTTTATAGGTATTTGTTTAGTTGATTAATCATTTACGGTTTCCGATTGTTTCCCTCCACCTAATTCAATTCATTACCATTTTGACCGCTTCCTTCTTTTGCGTGTACCTAACTGAAAAAAAAACAAAATGAATAAATTTGTACCTTAACTTTAACCCAATTCCAAGCACGCGATGTCCAAGTAAAGATTGCGTCAATCAACAACATTTGCCTAGCAGGATATAACAACCAACCAACCACCCAGTCGACCACTAAAAATAGGGTCAAGAGACCCAATACATTTGCGTGTGTACACAAACAAAAATTGATTCAAAAATATAAAAGTACATATAAAAGTTGAAGAAGCTACCGATTATAGCATATAGGAACAGTAGACCAATCCTGATAAGACAGCACCAGACATTTCCTTTCAAAAGCTTTGCCTTATCGATTTTCTATCAAGTGTTTCAGTCACATCAAAACTGCATTTATACTAAGGCTACATTACCTTAAGTACAAACATTTAAACTAAAGCCCTGAAAGTGAGTGCACAAATTCCGAGCAAATGTTTTAAAACCTAATTAGAGCTGAGCTGTCAACTCAAACAACAACTGTAGCTTTCAGCAAAATATATTTGTAGATATCTTTTCAAAAAGTGCTCAACAACAAAATGGTGATTGCCATTTTGTGGCAACATTAAATTGGCTTTAGCAAGGGCATGGGCCTGTCATTTTATGCCAGCGTTATGCATGTTTGTATGTGGCCCCTATATCATTATGGTTATACCTAAACACGTATAGAGTCAAGTGTATAATAAACCCACATACTGGGCCATTGTTTTTCTTGGATTGCAAGTTGCAAACGGTTAATCAGTTTGGTCTCACGTTCAAAAACGAAAAAAAAAAAATTACAAATTCCGTCATGGTCTCCTTGGGGCCAATGCCCAGACTCAAATACACACACACACACACTCAAGAACTGTATAATAGTTAAAAATTATGTGTGTGTTAAGTGAAATTTTTAAAGTTTTCACTTTAGCTTATCGGAAAGTAGACGCTCCGCTTCCCCCTTTGTAAAAGGGACTGGGAACTGCCCAACGCCTAACAAACGGCTCAAAGCCAAAAGTGAATGTGAATTCATGTATTCAGATTTCAATTTATATTAGATACATCAGGCGAGCATACGCGATACATAAAGCATATAAAATAATTTAACTTTCAAGGTTTAACTGAAGTTCAATGTGAACTCGCCCATATTGCGATTGAGTTTGAATCATGTTGATTCAGTCTTAGGGGTTTTGTTCTTAAAAGGCATTCAGCAATTGAGTATGTGTGTCGGATTTTAACGCTTTAATCCGTGCGTTTCAATTAACATTTCGAAAACAAAGTCACTTTTAAAGAAAAGTTGTTTGTACAGGCATCAAATTTTGTGTCGTACTAAATATTTGTTTGTAAAACTCGAACAACTCAAGGTTAATGCGCATGTGATTTGTTTATAATTCAAGTTGAATTCGCATTCTTGGGATACAAAACATTTATTTTGAGCTGAGAGTTTCCCCTTCCCCATTAATATTTAAGCGAGAGGTGAGACTACGTCATCATCATTGTCGATGAGTAGGCGCTTAATTAGCATGCTTAGCTCATGCTCTTCCACCTCAGATTATGGCGTTGTAAGCCTGATACAATCATCAGCTTTAACTTGGGTAAAACCCAAACACTTATTCACTTCATGTTTACTATACTATGTTTTGGGTTTTGCTTTGATCAATCTTTCTCTTAAACATAGTTTATGCTACAAAAAAACATTTAGAATTTCACTTTTACTTTTCGAGTCATGCTTGTTGGTAACAAGTTTAATTGATGTCTACTTTTTCTAACCAAAGTTTGTCATAAAGAAGCTCAATTGTCATTGCATATAAGATATTTTAACGATCTTGTAGCATGAAATAATTAATAACTTCCTATTAAGTTGGCTGCACCTGAGTATTTCATGAACCAAAACTGAGTTCATGGTCAACTAGTTTTTAAGATTTATCTTGCTATTAACACACATATCTTGCATTTTCTGTGTATGTACGCTTGTATCTTATTAGTCACTGCTTGGTAAAAGGCACGTTCTGCGTCATGCGTGGCAGGAATTGAACCCAAAAACTAAACATTTAGATTAACTGGAAACTTATGTCTGCCTTGCACACGTTTTGCGACAGTTGATGATTGGCTTAATTAGCTAATAAATGAATTGGGTTATTAAAAGCGTTGTGAGCTAATTACTTTGACGCTTATCGCGCCTAACTTTTTGCTCATGTAACGTATACGCAACGAAGCATTGCTAAATGATCAAGCAAAAAAAAGCTAAATGATGTTGAATGTAATGTTGGAAGCTTTTTTTTTGTTGGCCGTTGTAGACTCGACTCTCTCTATCAAGAGCAACGATCTGTGTTATCAGTGCGGCGACAGGCCGTTTGTGATACAATATGATATGATGAATAGGAACTAGTACATGCTACGATAAGCAGAGTCGCACACGCATCGACGAATGCAATTATGATTTACCATGGTAATTAAACAGTCTGAACAGATGACACACAGATGACATAAGACAGCTTGAGGCAGGGACACGGTTCGTAAACTATGAGCTAATGATTTGGTTCTTCTCTCTCTCTTTCCGACAGGTACTTAAAGATGTCATTGTCCATGGTGTCCATGGTGGAGTGGAAACGTTGGGTGCTTTTTGCGCTAGCCGCAATGCTCATTGTTGGCTGCGTGCATGGCTTGCCACAAGGTGCACCGGAAACGGTGTGTGACACAATGCTGCCGTTCCATGCCGGCGGCACCGTGCTGCCCGAGAACAGTGTCTCCCCCTTTACCATTGAGACCTCTACCTCAGTGGTCGGCCAGGGCCAAACATTGCGCGTCGATGTCAGCGGTGTGCCGGCTGGACTTAATTTTGGCGGCTTCATGATTCAAGCGCGCAATCGTAATCCACCCTTTCAAATTGTCGGACAGTTTAGTTTGTCACGCGATGGCACCGTTAAGCTGATGAACTGCGAGAACTCCGTTAATAATTCGGCGACGCACAGCAATGCTGGACCCAAACCCAGAGTCAGCCTTGACTGGCAATCACCTGTGGATTTTTTGGGTCAAATCGTCTTTAAGTAAGCAAAAAAATGGTATTCAATTGCTATATTATCATAAAATTTAATTCTTTCTGCACATAGCGCCACAGTTGCTCAGTCGTACAATCAGTTCTGGGTTGGTATACCATCGAATCCTGTTCAGGTGGTGCGACGTGATGTATCTTCAGCACCACCACTGCCCACAGCCAATCCGCCAAACAATTATAATACAAACTTTCAAAGCACACGCACTCCCTATGTGCCACCCAACTATGTGCCATCCAATGCGTTGCCCGTTAGCGAGGATAGCTTCTATGATGGTTGCGGTCAGAGCAAGAACTGTTTTGGCTTTCCCGATGGCTGTGTTGCCAGCAAATCGTGTGTTTCCATCACGGCAGTGACTGTGCGTGGTGATGTCTATGATTTTGAACTAAGATCCGGCAAGGGTATGATATGAAGACATCTAATCTTTTGGTATTTGATTTAATATTGAACGCTTTCCTTATCAGGTACCAATGCTGCCTATGTCGCTGTTGGTTTGTCGGATGATGCCAGAATGGGTGATGATCTGAGCACTGAATGTGTGCCCGAAAATGGACGTGTTAATATGTACACCTCGTACACTGCCTCTAGTCCCTATGCCGCCAGCAGAGCCAATGTTGTAAGTAGTGAAAGTCTTCCTTTTAATGAACTAATTTACTGAGACAGTTTATGTTCCCTGACAGCCACAAAATACAGCACGTCTGATGAATGCCTCGTTTGTCGATGGAGTCATCTATTGCAGGGTGCAACGTGATCCGCTTACTGTGGTTAAGGGACGCAGCTTTGATTTGAGAAATGGTGTCTATCATCTGCTAGTCGCCTCGGGCAGCAGCCTGAAGGAAGCCAGCGTCGGCTATCATGATATTGGTCGCTTGCCCGCCGCCAATCCCATCAATTTGGCTGTCGTTCAAGATCTGGGTGGCTCTAGTCAGCTGCTGGTGCGTTTGCATGGTGCCTTTATGATTGCTGCCTGGATTGGCACCACCTCGCTTGGCATTATTTTTGCGCGCTACTTTAAGCAGACCTGGGTTGGCAGCCAGACGTGTGGCAAGGATCACTGGTTTGCCTGGCATCGCATTCTGATGGTGACCACTTGGTCACTTACTGTTGCAGCCTATATAATCATTTGGGTGGAGCTAAAAACAGCCGTGTGGCATGCACATTCCATCACTGGTTTTATCACGGTCATTCTCTGCTTCATACAGCCCATTGGGGCACTGTTCCGTCCCGGACCCAATGACAAACTGCGTCCCTATTTCAATTGGGGACATTGGCTGGGTGGCAATTTGGCGCACATCCTTGCCAGTAAGTTGACGGAGAGCTTAACCCAACTAAGATCCATAGTTAATTAAATTGCTTTTTTTATAGTTGTCGCCATTTTCTTCTCTGTAAAACTGCCCAAGGCTGATCTGCCTGAATGGATGGATTGGATTCTGGTTGGCTTTGTCGTCTTTCATGTGCTGGTTCACCTGATATTCTCTGTAAGTGAAATGTTGCGCGCGTGTATGTTTCCCCCTCACCAGATCATCAGTCCCAAATGTGTTTTTAGAGTGGTTTGTCCCTTTTCGCATTGCCTGCCTGTAAAGCGTTTATACGATTGTCCTTAAATGCTCATTCATTTGATACTAATTCACTCATCGCATGTGCATCGCATTGAACTATTGGCTACGTTCGTTAATTGGTAGATCTATTTGTGTATTAATCATTGGCAGATTTCTGGCGTTGTCTCGGATCGCCAGCAGAGTCAACGCATCAATACCTTCCAAATGGGCGATATGACGCATCATCATCAGCATGCCATGCGCAATGGCATGAGTATGGAGCGCAAAATGGATGCACCGGTAAGTTACAATCTGGTTTCTTCTAGACAAACATTCTTTAACTCCATTTGATATAATCTATATTCTTTACAGTACTCGGGTCTGCGCAAGGGTCTATTGGGCGTCTATACCGTTGTCCTTGTGCTGTTTGTTGTTGTGCTGATTCTGCTCGTGGTGCTGGCGCCCATTGAGAAAGTTTTTGGATAGGCCATAGATCTTAGGACAACTTATTAGCTACTGTTTGACAATCTCTTCAGCTACGGTACAGGCCAATTCTCTTCGGCAAAAAAAGCAACCAAAATCGTGTGCTCAATTCTTTGTTGTTCGTTTGTAATTTTTTTTATAATAACCCCAATTCCGTTTTATGTTGTTATGTGTAAATTAAGCTCAAAATGTGTAACCCGTGGCGAAGCGTTTCAGTACATGTTATATAATTTATTATTGATAAAGTAAAACAAGCCAACTTAAATGCGTTTCTTCTATGCTTATCTAACGCTAACGCTATTTGCAGTATGAAGGAGGGGAGGAAGATGTGTTTATGATCTAGGCAACATATGTACATATATTGCAGCGTATATAGGTATATATATACATATATATATATTACTACTAATTGCTGCTGATGATCAGTTGTATTATGGTATTTTTTATTATTATTTTTATATTGAATGTGTAAAAAAACCCTTGCTCTTAACTTCAGCTTCTAAAAGATCTATATGCTCATTATTTGTTTAAAATCAATTGTTTTTTTGTTTTTGTTCCTCTATAGAAAATTTAACATAAAAATACAACACTAATTTTTTTTTCGACTTTTTGATTCAGAACTTAAACCCAAAGTAAAAGAAATCAAAAGTGAACATAAATCATAATTAATAATAATTAGAATGGTAACCGAACGCAGAATTAGCACAGGACTACGACATCAAATCAAAATCGCTCCTCTAAAATGACCGTTTCCTGCGGATACAGTTTGAGCGATTCGAGTGTTTGTCCAGCATCGATGGAGGTTAGATCGCGTCGAGGCCAACTGCTTATCACCTTATACTCATCGATGAGAAAACCATTTGCGGCCACAAAGTTCAAGAGATCCTTAAAAGTAAATGTGTAAGGATTATATATAAGTATAGTTTTAAACATGTATTATACTAAAACGTACCTGCAATGTGTCGCGTGCATAAAAGCGACGCTCCAAAAATTCGCCAGTTGGCTTGCGTACGCGTATTTTGGAAATGTGTGATTCGTGCTCGGTAGGCTCTTGAGGTAACGATTGCTTAGCCTGCAATCAAGTTGTATCAAGTATGTATCCGGCTATATAAGTTACTCAATAGACTTACCACTAAGCTTATGGACTCGCGTCTAGCATCTTCTTCGGCCCTTTCAGATTCAATACGTTTACGTTCGGCAGCTTGAGCGGCCTCCTTTTGACGTTTAGCTGCCTCTTTGGCCATGTCCGCTTGTAGCGTCTCCTCATATGCCATATCTTGTTCAGCCTTGACTTGATCGCGCGCAGCACGCTCATTCTCCTCACGTATCTCACCCTGCAGCTGCTCCTCATACATCACTGTTGTTTCAATCAACCGCGATTGTAAGTCACCCAAACCAATGTTGCCTGCCACACAAAATTTGTGCTTTAAGTTAATATAAGTAAGCAAACTGATCTCT
Source organism: Scaptomyza flava (assembly GCA_030179655.1). Classification (NCBI taxonomy): domain Eukaryota; kingdom Metazoa; phylum Arthropoda; class Insecta; order Diptera; family Drosophilidae; genus Scaptomyza; species Scaptomyza flava. The sequence goes on along the minus strand of JARNME010000404.1, from coordinate 85,634,864 downwards.
CGCTTCCTTACCATGAATCACAGATAAAACTTCGCACGTTTGGCGTCCCATGAGACGGCTCTTGCCAACTAGCATTAGGGCGGGTAGTTTGTCAAGTTTAATATTTCTGGCCGTTAACGAGGCATTGCTGTTAATGCAGGCCGTCAGTGAGGAAAGAAACCTGCAGCGATAGGTTTTATTAAGTATTGTTTTTTATATTATGCGTTTGGGTCAGCTTACATGTCCTTGTTGCTCTCGTATGTCATGTCCCAGCCATAGAGAACGAAACTCTCTCTGAATGTCTGTATGATGGCCTCGTCCTTCATTAGATGATCACAGAATACATTTGTGAGGATGCTCTCGCCATGATGCAAATAAACGGCAAGCAATTTACGCTAAAACAAAACCATTCACTGTAGAACCAGACATATATAAACTGATTTCATGTATCTACCTCCTTGGCTGGCTTGTGACAGGCCAGTCTCAATGCGCTTTCTAGGCTACCCACAAAGAAATCTGGATGCGGCTCGCCAAAACGTTGCTTATAGTTATCCACAAATTGTGTTGAGCCGGTTGTCTCATCGTTTGTGTTGTTGGGAACTGCGAAGAGTAGGCAAAGATTTATTTACATGTAGTTACTAAATATTAATAACAGCTTTAGCTTACTAAGATGCCTGTTGAGCGGCTGCACGGGCGGCGAATCTGAGAATATGTATTCCGAGTTATTGAAGTCAGTTGCGTCCTCAAACTCATCCGCTGAGCTTTCGCTATCAACTGTCACGACTTCACTAAAAATTTTTAAAATGAAACAGAATAGATAAGTTTAATTCAATAATTTTACAATGCAATTAAGTTCTTCGACACTTACGTGTTAGCCAGCAAATTTGAATTGTTTGGCGCCAAATGTGCAATACTTCGCACTACAAAGTCGTGGGTTTGTTCAATGCCCGATTGCTGTGGCAGAGAGAGAGATAGAGAGAGAGAGAAGGAAAAATCAATAAGTTGTTACTTGTGGTGTCAATCATAAGCTCTATGAATTTATACAAGCGATATTTTTTTTAGTGTTTCCAAATAATTGTATGCGACTTACCGCCAAGTTGGTATCATTATCACAACCACTGGGCCAGGCAGACCACTCCTGATGCCTTACTGGTATGTTGGTAATGCAGTAAACATTCGTTTTCAGTTCTTGGATTTTGGCGCTTCCGGGCAGATTGATTGTAAGACGACGAGTTTCAGCGCCATTTCCACCCTCCACTACAACATGTATTTTAAACGTTTTGTCCAAGCGCTGAGTTACCTCGTCCCTAGTACGATTTTGATTAAAAATATATGTGAAGTAACAATATTTTGAAGGCCAGCTTACTGTTCTGTATCCATGAAACCATCATCGGTTAGATCAACGAGTATGAGTTCGTTCTCTGGCAATAAATCCAAATTGCATAACTGTGTTTCGGCAATTTGCGCTTCACTGGCTCTGGTCGGCGGCCAGCCTCGTATGGCCTGGCGGCACTGTGGCACACTTGTCACATCAAAGATCTTGCGTTTAAGTTGTTCTAAAAACCAAAAAGTTTTAGGGATAATCTTTGGAATGTTCTGGGGTGTTACTAACCTATTGTAGCATTTGGTGGCATGCGAATTTGATAGCGCTGTTGATTAAAGTGTATATTGAATGTTATGATATTTTGGTTGTTGTTCTGCCTGGAGGGATCCAAGTTAATGCTTGAAGTCAGCTGGGCTAGCCATTGTGACGCTGTCGAAGGAGAATTATTAAGAATCAATACACATCGTTATCACATTGCGTCATAGAATATATTCACTTGGAAACATGCGGGCTCCTTGCGAGGGTCCGGGTAGTTCATCAAAATTGTATGGCCTGAAGCCATTGGTATTGTTTGGGTTTGGTTGTGCAGATGCAACGGCTACTGGATCAGGGGCCGGCGGCTCTGGTGTGTGAATGGCCTGGGGCGCATCCTCGTGTGGCATGACACGGCTGAGTGCCTCCTGCCCATGCAATAGAACAACGCATTTGAATACATTGAGACAATGACAAAAACACACTTACCACCAAATCCCAATTGGCTGCCTCCAGATGAGAGAATGCCTCTCCGACATCCTCTATACCAGTTATGATCTGTGACATTGAAATTTGTATTAGGTTTTTGATTGCATTTGGAAACGATTGCAAGCCCAAGACGTAGACACACACACACAAGTACAAAAACATATGCATACAAGCACACCCTCGCGCACACACATACACAAAAACATACGCACTGAAAATGTGCGCACTCAGCAAGCACTCTCTTTTTGGGCCCACAAATAATAACAGAAGTTTGCAGCGTCTTGTGAAATATTGATGATGCATTCATTACCTGGAAACTGGCCAATGTTTCTTCTTTATCCTGGTTGTCCGACATCAGTGTATTTAATAAGTATTTCGAATTAAACTACTTGTACTACTAATTTTCACAAAGAAAAGACAAAAGACAGTCTGATGTAAAACTCAATCGCCTGTTAACGCAATGTTAACAAAATTGTCTAGTACGCTGTTTGAAAACACAATTTGCAAATATTTCAATACGCACAAGTTGATTGATGATCTTCAAAGGAATTCAGTTGAAAGAGGTTCAAGCACTTTTTTTATTTTTCCGTTTTCAGCTGCTCGATATGAGTTAGAATTTTTTACAATATTATTTTTTTAATTTTTTGATTGAAGTACATCAGTTGACGTATTTCGTGCACAGCTGCATACTAGATATTAACAGTCTGGTGATGGGACTATGACATCGATAACATTTATTAAATGCTTAACAATTTCGATATCATATTGACGATGTCTTGGCGCTACATTTAAAACAGTCATGCGAGCACTGATAACATTTGCAAAGAAAAACACAAATGATTAAGGGTTAAAATTGATGTTGTGTTATAAGTTACGTTTTTTTTTTTCTTCAACCATCAAGTCATGCAACATAACAAATGGCATGTGTTATTTCCTTTGCCTTGTCGCGGCACAAACTCGTCCTTTTTATTTTAATCAATATAATGTATTCAATTTTAAATTGTGATTAATATGTGAAACTTAATATTGTGGACCACTGAGACCACCCTACTAAAGCACTCGATATCCCAACACGAGCGCGAGCAAATGCCGATGCCCACGCCCCCCTTCAAAGCCGCCACACACGCCGACGCACACAGCAGAAGAAATGCCATCCAATTAATCTTCATAAAAAATGAAATCAGGCGATGTGATTTCAATGTGGCTTGCAAGCCTGTCCGATATAGAAGCAAACAAGCGCTTCATCCAACATGATGCTGTGCGCAAATTTCGGTTTAAAAATAGTAACACTTAGTTCCATTTGTGGTATCCTAACGATGCTGTTGCAAGTGGCCAATTCAACAACAAGTGATTCGGAATCCGAATCTGAATCCGCTGAGCAACTGCCGCAGCGCATTAATGGTTTACTGGATAAATTATCGTGTGGCAGGCAACTGAATGCGAGCGCCAAGTTTTCATTGTTGTTTGCCGAATTCCTGATAAAACGTGAGCCTAATGAGCTGTGTGTGCATTTATCTACATTCATACAAATGATAGATGTGACCTGCGTCCTGCGCTAGCCACAAAAATACCATAAATATAAATTTATTCGTGTTTATACCACCAACAGAGAAAATGCGTTATGTGGCACGAACAAGATTCGACAGGCAGTTATACTATCATCTGCTGCACAGAATGGACAATATAATGCGACATGCAAATCTGAACAATCTCAGCGCACTGGAACAGCTTAGTAAGTTCCACGAAACAATTTCAAATTCAACTCATTTATTCTATTTATAACGTTTAATGCTTTTTAGTTCTGGAGAACGCCTTTCAACGCAATGTGCTCTTGTTGCCACCAACTTTGAAGTATAGTACAAGCTGAAGCTTATTCAACTACCTAATTAGCTACTTAACTTAATATCTCATTTAATTAGATATGGTGCACTGAATGCCAATGCTGAATACGAAGTCATGGCTATGAACTATGAGCGTCTGGTAAATAGCGGCTCACCAAATAGCACACAATCGGATCTCTGCATGCGTGATATAGTTACCCTAAATACCAGAAAGTGTAAGCTTAGTCTTGCTTGTCTGGAAATCGTGACAAGCGAAGAGCCAGCTTACGGCTATCAACGTACTCATCAGTAAGTATAAGAGAAGAAGTATAAGTTAAGCGATGTTTCCTCATTATTTATTTCCCTTAAAGTACACTCATTAAAAAATCCATAAAAAATCCTAAAGTAGTAACTCCAATTTTCCACATATGTAATTTAAAAACTTAATGCAATCTTTTATTATGATACCAAAACAAAAACTAATTAATAAATTCTCAATCTCCGTACAGGGTTATTTTACTTTACATGCTGGAACATCACAAATGTGCCATAAAACTAAGCCCCCCGCAGCTCTACGAGGAGTTGGCCAAAAGTCACTGCAACAAAATACTTAGTGAACAAAATGCAATACGCAGTTTGGCTTTGGGACTTGGAAAATATAAGGATTTGTACCTAGAGCAAGGTAAGTCTCGAGCTATAAAGCTTTCGCCGTACTAGAATGATTGACTTTGCTGCAGCTACAATCTGTGGACTTTATGGCTTTAACGAGTTTCTAAACTGGCGGAATGTGATGGAAATTGACAGCTGGTATGCTAATGATGAGCCCAATAACGAGCACATTAACGACTTGGCTCTGGTATTCTATGTTAATGCGATGCTGTTCCTTCATTAAATATGGGTTGATGATATTTGGTGGAGTTAGTAATATTGATGATGATGCTTTAATGGTCTTGCTTTGTTTCGCTTGCTAACTGTTGCTTCTGTGCTAACTGCTTTGTGAGTACAATAACTATAAACTAATAAAGTGCTTTTATGCTTTGATGACTGTGCAATGATGAGCAAAATACATGGGTGTAGCTAAGAAGATAAGGGGATGAGAAGGTTACAAGGCTAAAGCCACTGAGCAGATTAGTGAAAACTCGATATTTATTCAAGTTGAGTTTGACTTGATTTAACTATAGTTTTAGTTGATTCAAGTATAGCCTAACTTGACTTAAGGCTATTTTTTTTTTAGCTTAAATAGAGTTTACATCTGATAGAGAAAAGTCTTTGTGCCCCTTTTGGATGCGTTCCTAGCTACACCTATGATGATGTCAGTAGTTAATACTTTTGCTATTGAACTGCGTGAGAATGTTTTTGTGGTGGTAAGGGTTGTTGTGAAGTGGGCTGTGGGGGGCGAAGGGTTGTCAGGTCGCGAGCGCCAGCAGACGCCCATTTGTAATGTGACACATTAGCTGCGCTTCGCTGACTGCTTGATGGATGCGGCGACGACGACGACGAGGAGCAGAAGAATAAGTAGAATGCCGGCAAACAGGGCAGGACGACAACACTTTCCATTACAAAATGCAATAGCATTGAAGTGGAATACTAATATTTGCCCTGACACACTCGACAAAAAAAAAAAAACAACAACAACAACATTGGTAACAAGCAACGGAAGCCAGGAAAGGAGAGAGCAGGAAGCAGGCAGAGAAGGAGCTAAGCCTCAACTTGGATATTAATGCCTCATTTGCTGCTGCAAGCGACAAGAGGGAGTTGTTGTTGTTGTTACTATTGCTCTTGGGGTTTCAACTGCAACCCACTAAGCCTTGCACAAAAGACACATGCACACAATTCATATGTACACACTAACACACATACACAAACATACTTTCTGGCATGTCAGAGGCTGCCCTTTTTGGCCCCGGCCAAAGCCGATGGCAAAGGCAAAGGACTTAGCAACATATTGTCGTGGGGCATGAATGGCTGCGGTCATTAGTAAAGTCAGGGAGTGTCACTGTTCTGTTTGAATGGAGTCACGCGTGACACGAGTAACCTACTGTTATTACCGTTATTATGCCAGACTAGCGGATTAAGCTTTTCTGTCACGCGTGTCACGAGCCACGTGCTGTTAATACCGTTATTATGACAGATTAGCGGACTTATTTCCTTGACCCTGTACATTTTTATTGCTAATGAGTCAGAAGTAATTAAATGAAATAAGCTTCAACACCTCAGGAAAAGTAAAAGTAGTAAGTTGATTGCCTTAGATAATTTTAACAACTATACAACATATAATTTCAACACGCGCTCATCCCTAAAAACTGGGTCTGCAAAAATATGTCCAACAATTGCTAAACGGTAGCGGACAGACCCGCTACACACCTTCACCAGTCTTCCTTGCCACACAACAGTAGCAACAACAACAATTTCAACTTATGCACATAGTCAAGTCTCAGTTACATTTCCAACCAACAGGAGCAGAAGCAGAAGCATCGGCAGGAGTTTTCCCCTCTCTCTATTGTGTTTTATTTTGTTTTCATTACTTCTGTCAGTTTTGGTCATCAGCACCCCTGGGCGAGAACAACAACAACAACAAGCGGCCGCAACAACAAATTGGAATACGCAACCCTTGCAACCTGATCAGCTGTCGTTGCCTGACTTACTGCCCATTGCCCTCGTCTCGCCATGTGTTGTTGTTGTCTCTGTTGTTTTTCTTCTTTTTTTTTGTTCATGCGTGTCGTTGAGTTCATTATGCGCTTAAGCAAAAGCATGTGTGGGTGTTTTAGTGTCTGTGAGTGTCCTTACAAGTGTCGGTTGGCTTCGTTAGGTGTTTATTGGGATGTTAAGTTGCTGGAAACAACAAACTGTTGTTTAACAGTCTCTGTCGCTGACAGCTCTTTGGGCTGTTGTTGTAATTTGAGCACGGAATGCTTGGCATGTTTCATTTCATTTTGTTTTACGCTTGCGCTAAAAGATTGTGCTCTCCTCTCTCTCTCCTCTCTCTCAGAAGAAGGCGACACTTGAGTGTCAGAAAAGTGGGAGTGAAAACCAAACGGCAATCAGGGCTGTCAGAGCTGCTTAAAGGTTGATATCATGTACCGCTCAGTCTTAACAGTTTAATAAATACATTAAAGAAAAAAGCTTAAGAATATATAAATCATTTTAATTATAAATTTGAGCTTATGTTTAGGGATTTTAGCCATCATTAATACGCACTTAACTTTTGTTTGTTTATATTCTTGCACGTCCACGCGCAAGTTTGCAGCCCTAAACAACCCTTCACCAGTTCATATTTGGCGCCTCTTTACGTGCTCGGATAATCAGCTTGCGAATACTACGTTTGCGATTTTTGGTATTGTAAAGAACAACAACAACTGTGCGACTCTCTGACAAAGGTATTACATTTGTTGTTCTTGCTGTGCGTATTTTTTTGCTCTCTCTTACTCCGTCTCTGGTGAGAGCCACAGTTGGGCAGTCCGCTCTGGCTCTTGCAGAGTTTCGCTTCGTGCCTTGATACGCGCAGTAGTCTCCCGTCAATTAGAGTGTAAATACGTTACGCTCCACACAAACGGCAAACAGAAAGGCGCCGCCAGAGACATCCTTTCGCAGGATACAACCAAAATATTACATATACACACACGCACGAGTAGCACCAACAACAACAACAACGGCTAGTTAAAATTTGCAGCAACAACAAATAAAAACGAAACAAAATAAATGTGAAGTTCACATAAAAATAACAAGGTGTAATGTGTTAACTGAATAAGAAGCAAAATAGTCGCCTTGAAGAGAGGCAAATGTGCAATGTGAAAGACAGATTAAAAGCATTGTGTGTGTGTGTTGGTGAGTTGGTGTGTATGTTTGTGTTTGCAAGTGTGTGCCTGTGTGTGAGTTAATGTAAATACCACGAAAATCGCTCAACGCCGAAAATAAAGCAGCAGCAGCAGCAGAAATCAACGAAGACGAAGACGACGTCGTCAACGAGGCGACCAAAAAGCAACGGCAATACAAGTGAGTAGCAATTGTTGTTGTTGTAGTTGAAGAAACGAAGCGGAATGAAATAATGAAATTTTATGTTGGGCAAGTAGAGAGCGCACTTTAAAAGTGCCACTCGAGTAAAATATGAACGACATATGCACGTACATACATATACATATATATATATATATGCATATAAATAAATATATATATATGAACTTATATTTCTATGCATGTTTTTCATAACTAGCATTTTTGGCTGTTGAACTCAAAACGTTTCTCCCTCTTTCTTTCTTATCATTCTTCTAATTCACAATTTCCATTATGCAGTCACTCAAATGTCTTTGAAATAATGTCCACACACCCTTCCACACATAAATATATGTACATATATGCAATGGCCGCAGCACAGCAGACGCGTCTTACACACACACACACACACACACAAGTACAAACGCACATCACGTTCAGCTGCTGCTGATTCTTCTACTACCTCTTAACATTACTCTCGCTGTGTGCGTGCTTGTGTGTGTAGGTGACTTCTTTTGTTTTAGTCCACGGCTTGAAATTGCTTTTGCGGCTGCTGCTGTTTACTTTGCTTTTGTTGTACAGCTAGCTCAGCGCGACGTCTTTGACAGCGCGCAAGTAATATACACACCTGTGAATTTGCCATAAATTAGAAGCAAGAGACGGTTTCTCACATGTACAAACACAACACACAAAATTAAATGTGTACGCATATCAAACGTTAAGAATTTAATAGCAAACCCAAGCTTGAAAAACGCGCGCCAAACTTTTATGTGGCTTAAGTACATATGCGTATAAGTTTGTGTGTGTGCTTGTGCCGTTACATGGGTCAGTCTGTCATGCGTTAGTTGATAGACCCTTTACTTTTTCCCTCCCTCTGTAAATGCTTGTCTGTTAATGTTGTCTTTTGGTCTGACCGTTTGCATTTGGTGGTCTGCCTTCAATTGGCTCTCAAAGGGCTTGTGCTCTATTTACCTTATAAAAACAAAATGTATTGCTGCTCTAACAACTTTTTTCCCTCTTGCGGATATTTCTGTTACTCTTGTCGCAGTTTTTTCTGCTACTTTCGTAGTTTTGTCTGTTACAACTTTCTATTATCTGTTTTTTATTTTATTTTTTTATCTTTTCTCACTCATTGACTTTGATGCTACTTGTTTGTTTCATTTCAATATATGTGTGTGTGTGTGTGTATGTTTACTGTTCGCTTTTCCTCTTGGCTTTGTGTATTAAGCTTTGCGTGACATCAACACAAAAAAAACCAGCAGTAGGAACAGAAACAACTAGAACAAGAACAACAAAAACGGCACAAAAAGTAACCACTCGTTGAGGCTAGGATATAATTTGTGCTGTGTTAGCTGTTGGCCTTGTTATAGTTTTAAATCAATAATTTATATTATAGCCTAGAGACAAAAGAGACAATGCAAGCATATAATATAGGGTGGTGAACTTTTTTTTCGCTGATTCCGCAGCTAATCAAGTTGTAGTTTCAGATCTTGAGTGGATATAGGGTATACATATTCATTGGTCCTTGATGTAAGAGTGTGTTACTTAAGAGGCCGCAGCAGCATAATCTGTGTGAAGGAGATAGTGAATAACGATTGCAGCTTATTACGGTAAATCTTATAAGGTGAATTATAAGAATTGCTTATTACACAGAATGAATCACTAGCAATCAGATTTAACAGAGACTTGTAGAAGAGCTAGACTTAGCTAATAAGCCGTTGAATTATATGAGTCGCAGAACAAGTAGTTGAACAGTTGTCATTTTGAGAGTAGCCAAAGTGTAGACTTGTAATTTTTTATAACATAATGGAAAACACCAACCTTTTAAATGAACTGTATATAACAGTTGTAGAAAATATTTGATTTTGTGTTCTTTATTCATAGAGTAACAAAAGCACCAAAGCAACGATTGGTCGGCGAGCAGTTCTTGTTAATAAATAATCTAACATAATCTTAACTAACGACATATTGTCTGGTCTTCAAACTTTTCCCTTTTGTATGTGTTTTGGTCACGTTGCGCACCTAAAATAAGAAGCAAAGGTTATGAATTTACGCTAGTTGTGCTCATAAACTTTTTCTTTCAGAACTTTATCTTCAGAAAGCAATCAAGGTTAAGCGAACAGTTGTCATAAATTTCATCCTTCTTGATTCCGAATAGTTGAGAAAACACTACTAAAATGTTGCATACTTTTGAGCTGACAAATTTTAAACTTTTTCCTTAGCACATTTTACTTAATTTACTATATAATTGTGTAATTAAATCAATGCCACTCAGCTGTTATTAATGTCCATTAGGCTGATAAACTTTTCGGACAATGTCCGATTGGAAGATTCCAACAGCAAAAAAAAAAAAAAACGAAGTGCCATTAATTTTGATTCTGCCAATATCAATGTGTTCTTCTAATTAGTATTTACTTATTTTTGCGCCTGAGAAATAACTCCTTGAAGCGCCTACACAAGCTTATGTGCAACTATGCCACTTACCACTTGCCACTTTGCCACTTACCGCTAACAACTAACAACTTGGCCTGTGCCGAAAATTTTTCAAACAAATGAGCGCACGTTTTTTTTTTTTTTGTTAGTAGCTGCAGCATTTACCTGAATAATGAGTTTTCATGTGCCACATGGCTTACATCACACAAAAACCTACAAAAACACATGCGGATGGTGGGAGGGGGGGTCAACTTAAGCAATCCCGGTTGGGTTAAATGTATGCAATTCGGGCTGAAAACCCGTGCGACAGCCTTCAACATTTGGCTGGCTATTCGGAGGCGTCGTACCGGAAAGAAATGCCATTAAAAACGCAATAAAAATGCAAAAACAACAACAAAAAGCAAACGGATTGAAATGAAAGAAAGAAAAACGAAAATATAACGTAGAGAGTGCGCAAAAATGTATAGAATGAAGTACAGTAGTCGCTAGATAACAATAACATTTTATTAAGTAAAATCTAATTTTTTTTTATATCCACTCCTTTTAATAACGAAAGCGGGGATCAAGGGTGCATCGATAAAGCTCAATATTTTAAAACCCTATAAAAGGATTGATATTTTATTTTATTATATTTAAAACATTCAAACTTTATATAAATATATGATAAATATATTAGTTTATCTTGAGAATTTAAATGTTTATCATACAAAAACACATGTTTAATTGAATATTTTTTCCAACATTTTTTGGTGTGACTACTGTAAATGTGTGGCTTGTTGTGTGATAGTATGTCAACTTCTCTGCATGTCTGTGTGTGTGTGTGTGTGTTTCATAGTGTGCGTGCTTTTAAGGCTCTACAGAAAATAGGCAAGGTAGAAAAATCGATATAAATGAATACGGCAACATTTGGTCTCGGCTCTGAAACACCCAAAAAAAACTCGAGACAGTACAAATGGCAAATGGTTTTTAGCCAAAAGCAGCCTACAAACGTCCAACTTGCAAAACTTTTGTACGCACAACCAACGCACAGGCAAAAATTCAACAACCACAACACACAAACACGCCCCCCATTGCCCATAACCCTACACTCACATTTACGCCCACAAAGATACACACACATACAAATACACTCACGCCCTACGGCACGAGTCAGAGGCAGACGCCGCGATTTTAAGCGCAGGCACACAAAAGTTGATATAAAAATAAAGCATAAAAATAAAAACAACAACTCAAAAGTGTCAGTCGGGTGTACTCAATAAGTAAAATACCCTTTAATCATTTGACATTAACATATTTTATATAAAATATTTTCGTTACCAATTCTGCAGAAAACATTTCTGTCAGAAATCAAAGCAATAGATAGATTTCACTGCTTATAAGAAGACAAGTTACATATTAAAAGCTGCTAAGTGTACAACAGACGACAGTCAGAACTAAGTTCTGCTTCAGTCGCATAAAACATAGCAAGAAATAAAGTTCTCTTAGAAAAAAAGCAATTCTCATCTCGAAGAGCAATGCTTATCATTAGAAGATTACTTCAAACTGTAAGCTACTTATAAATATATGAGGAAACACTTTCAAATTTGTTCTAGGGTATTTTAGAAGCATCAGCAGCAGCAGCCATAACAACTAGCTGTAGCAAGTAAGATTCTATACTGTTGCTGCAAAATTTGCCCCAGTAAGTATGCTACATATTTTGTTGAGCACGGGTTAAGTGCCACGCATGAGTGTGTGTGCACCAAATACACACATACATCTACTTATGTATGTGTTTGGTTGTATATGGGTCTGTGACCCGCCTTGGTAGCATTGCCACGCATTTTCCTTTCTTTTTATTCTACCTTAGACATTTGACATTTCAATTTCAATTGACTAGCAGCAGAAGAAAAACAAAAAATAAATAAAAACACCGAAATTGGATATAAAAATCGAAGGGCAATAATATATGTATATTGCTGCCTTTGTTACTTTTGGCTTGTAGACATTCTTATCGAATTGTCGTATTGATTTCTAATTACATGCATTTAGACCTCAAAAGCACTTGGCTTAAGGTAGGGCCAGGACACACCATTCAGTAATACATATGTGTATGAGTGCTATATATATGTATGTATTTAGAGGAGAGCCTCAGTCAGCCAAATAGAAACATAGATTAGGGTATTGGTATGAACATTTTGTCTACTTTGGCTTGGCATTTGTGTTGTGGTGTGGCGTTGCCATGACGCCGTTTATTGATTTTACTGCTTTTGCTGCTGCCAACTAACAACTGCCAACAGGCAAGAGCCAAAGTGGCAAGTGCCATCAAACCAACAGCCATGAATCATGTTTGTGTACATGCGTGTGTGTGTGTGTGTGCGTTGCGTGTTTAGCAATTTGTGGTATATATATTATAATGACCACTTGATTTGCTTGTTTCTCTACCCTGTCTCACTCTTACTAATTGCTTAACTGTGTGCTTTTGGTTTTTTTTTTTTGATACATGAAACAGTCGCAGCAGCAACGCCGAGACGCATGTACGCTCCATGTTCAACGCTGCCGTGTGGCCGAAGTCGTCTAAAACGGCCAACGATCGTGTGAACTGAAAAGCAACAGCAACAATAACGTACTTTAACACACCGCAGCAGGCAACAAGGAGCAAAGGAGGCAGCAAAAGGAATCGCATTGGAGACATCGTTTCAACAGCAGCACCAGCAGCAGCTATCGTAAAAATGTCAACTTCAAAGCAAGGACATCAAAGGCTGACGCACGTGAGGTTGTTGTTGTTGCCACTGCTGCTGCCGCTGTCATTGCTGGTGCAGCTACAACAGTGTGAAGCCAGCAGCAGCAGCAGCATCAGCAGCAGCAGCATTATGGAGACCGAGGAGGCCGCATTTCAAGGTGCGTATATATACCCGTCCCAGTTTTTAGCTAGCCTAATTGTTCAAAATGTTCAGTCCATGTGAAAATTGAGCTCTGACATATCAATAAATTAAGTGGGAGAAGGTTGGCAGTCCATCTGTCTGCCCTGTCCTGTCCTGTCTATCTGTCTGGTTTTTGGCTTTGACATTAATGAGCGACTTAATTATGCATTTCACTCGTCCATTGAGTTCATATATGTGTGTGTGTGTAAATCAATGTTGTTATGCAATGTGTTTTTGTGTGCTAAAAATCTTTTCGCATGCAACTGCTGCTCTCTCTCTTCTGCTCTCTCTCTTTCTCTCTTGTCACTCTTGTCACACTGATGCTGCTAAGTTGATGTGCTGCTGTTGCTGACACTCCGATTTCAATTGCATGCAATATGCGATTTTTCAATTTCAATTTGAATACGCAATGGCGCCACGCACACCCACACGTTCAGTACCCTCTACTCCTACACGTAATCGGACACTTCGATACTGAAGGGGGCACATACAAAAAAAGGGGTAACGGTAGGGGAGGGGTATGTTGGGGTGTCACAAAACTATTCACAACTGAAGTATAGGGTGTGGGTAGGAGTGATAATGTGTTCATGTGTGTGTGTTCACATGCAAATGGGTGTCCAGTGCACTTTAATCGCCACCACACACAGTTGCTTAATCAACTAGCAACCACACACACAAACACACACTGATAGGCAACCCAGCCACCCAAAAATATATGTGTACAAATAAGTACTTGCGTGTGTGTGTGTGTCTGTGTGTGACTTGATGGCTCTTTAAGAGTGTTGTTGCGTGTTCAATTTAATAGGATGAAGCCAAATGTAGTTGGGTGCCGGCATGACGTAACCGTTGGATAAATGATAACTGCTTGGTAATCGCCATAATTAACTTACTTACTCGTTACACTTGACTAGTTACGCTTTGTACTCGCATTGATGCAACGCTGAAAAGCAAACGTAGTTGTTTCCAACTTATAATATAATATAATTCACTCTCTAGAGTTTACTTTTTGTATCGAATGCTAACTCGATAACCGTCAATCTTAACACGGTACTCGTTACCCTCTACTCGATTTACTTGTTGTATGTCTTACAAGAAAACGTTCAGAAAATAACTAGCTCTCATTGAGTACCAGTTACTCATATCACTCGCTACTTACTTGTACAGAGGCTAATGCTACTCTTAGACTTGCAGCTGGCTTTTGATGTCAAGTGAACTGTTGATAGCCAAATACCAAAGCACAAGAAGCGCACAGCGCTAAAGAAAAGCTGCAGATTTAGCTTTACTTAAGTTCACTTTGATGGGCTTAGAAAAACTGTGTTTGCATCCCGATAGCGATATAAGTAGGAAAGAGTGTTGTTTTTTAGGTGAGTAAAATTCCATTGCATACTCTCGAGCGCATTTGCATTGAAATTGGGAGCAGCTCTTTATTGGATTTAGGTGCATGCACCACACATGCACCCACGCACCCATTGAATGCCTGCATCTGCATATGTGAAGAGGCTCAACTATTGTTGTTGTAGCTCACACCCAAATTTGTTGTGTTCTTGGCTAGCTACCAAATCAACTCTACTAGTGCGTGTGGGGTGTGTGCGGTTTGTGTGGAAGAAATGTGCGTGAGCTTTCTATGTTTTTGCCTGGTTTCAAATGTGTGTCCAGTGCGAGCAATAAATTACCAACATGCCTCTACCTCTAAGTCAGTAAAGCTCATTAGAATTTATTGCGGACACGTCGGTCACACCCATAGAAAGAGCAAACGCATACATAAACATAGACACATTGAGCATAAGCACGCACTCACCTTAAAATTATTAACTCGACTTGAAAATTTTAAATGAACCCACAAACAGAGAGTGGGCGAAACACTTAAAAACTGCTTTCATTCCATTGCCAGGTCACTGCGGCCACACGAGTCCTTGCGAACAGCTATGCTATGAGATCCATGATGGGATGTACGAGTGCGATTGCATCGAGGGTTACGAGCTCAACAAGAACGGTTACAGCTGTCAAGGTGAGTGGTTTCTCCACCTTCCCCCAAAGAATCCTCCATATCTAGCATTTTATTTAACATTTAATATATTTTTGAGCTGCAAATAATAATCTGCATCTGGCATTTATATGCTGTGGTTATGTGTATGTTTTCATTTGCAGATATTGTTCGAAATATAAAAATATCTTTTTCATTTTCGTATTTTTTTGGCGAAATAAATTCTACTTGATAATTTTAGTTTAGTTAATTGTGTGTGAAAGTTTTAGTAATTAACAAAAAAATAATACTTTTAAATGTGAAAGTATTTTATTTTATAATATTTTAATTTGTTTCGCAGTCATAAATACGACAGGCAACGGTGCCGATGGACATGGCAAATCGGATGAGGATGTGCTGTATCAGAAGGGCGCCTCGTTTAGCGCCAAGTTGGCAAATGATAGGCCGGATACGGCTAAAACGCGTTATTCATCGACTGCAACAGCTGGTGCTAAACGCGATACGCAACCAGATTCAGAGGATGCAGATGGGGATGCGAATGCGGATAGTGAATATGATTACAACGATGATAATTTGGGTGGTGGAATGCAGGAACAGAAAGTCAATTCGAACGATTATTACATATCAGCCGAGAGCATTAGCTTCAATTCGGAGAACGAGAATCAAGAACTAGATGCGGCTGATTTTAAAGCTGCGTCCACGGCTAGCACCACAACTAGCACCACCAAACGCAGCATTACAGAACCAACAACAACAATTAAAACAACACCAACTACAACAACAACTGAGCAAACAACGCGAGAATATGGATCTCAGAGGAATGTGATGGATTATGGGGATGGAGATACAAACGGGGATGGGGATGGAGACGTTGATGAGTACTATAGCTACAAATCGGACATGTCCATCTATGATGATGTCAATAATAATCAATTAAACTTAAGACGCAACAGCAATTCACATACATATCAACAGACTATTAGCAACAACAACAACAACGACGATATTATTAATAACGTTAATGAAAACAAAAGCAGCAACAACAAAGTCGCAATGCATATCAATAAAATTGCTGCCAATAGCAACATATCAATTAAAACAACAGCTTCTGCAACAACAACGACAACAACGCCGAGCAGCAGCAGCACCACCAGCAGCAGCACCAGGTAAGTGCATTTATTAAGTATACCACATGTGGTTAGTAACAACATTGATGCATATATTAAGTAAACGGTATGAGATTAATTACAGCTCAAAGCGAGTTTCACTGGCAAAAAGTATATTTATCCAATTCCATTAGTTGACACATAAATATATATCATTATTCAGACTGTATTTGTTTTAACAAAGTTGAATACAGTACGACCTCGCTCAACGCAATCTATTAAAATTTGGCCAATTGCATTAACCGAGGGAAAGTTTTCTGTTGGCCACGAGCCCTAATTTCAAGAATAAATGCCTTAAAGTAAATCGAATAAATCTGTGCTCATTCTTGAGCTGGCTCTGTTCCGAAACATAACCATGAATAAATGCCTTGGGCAAAATGTAATTAAAAAATAATATAAATATGTTTTTCATGTCTTTGAAAAAGGTAATAGTAAATTAGCTGCACAGCTTTGAAGTACCTTGATACGTACACAAATTAACCAAATACTTGACCCAATACAACCCAATTTATCGCACTCTCTACCTCTAATATTCAAGCACACTTTGCCAACTGGATTGCGGCTCGGAGGGCATCTGTGCTCTGGAGGCAACAGCGTCCAGTGCACGCTGCTTGTGCCCCTTTGGCAAAACAGGAGATGGCTGCCTCGAAGGTATGTGTGCGCGTGTATGGGCATTTAATGGTATTGCATGCGTACCTGCGTATTGGCGTACTTATGTGTAGTTGGGTCTAATGGGTAATCTTTCTTCAACAGATATTCGGGCGCACGTGCCGCGTTTTGCGAAACGCTCGTGGCTGGCTTTTGCGGCACTGCATGGTGCCTATAAGCATGTGCAGCTGCGCCTGGAATTCCGTCCAGAATCCTTCGATGGCATCATACTGTTGAGCGGGGAACGTGATGACCTAACCGGCGATTTTATGGCCCTGTTACTTAACAAGGGCTTTGCGGAATTTTGGTTCGATTGTGGCTCTGGCGTAGGCAGCGTTCGCTCCAGGGAGACCATCATGCTAAATGAATGGAACTCCGTGATTATCTATCGACATCGCTGGGATGCCTGGCTGGTGCTCAATCACGGCACCAAAGTCCAAGGCAGATCGAACGTAAGTTTTGTTTGTTTAGTTTTCGAAATGCGTTGTTTATGTAATGTTTCTGTTTCTGTCATTGCAGGGTTTGTTTTCGCGCATTACGTTCCGCGAACCAGTTTTCCTTGGCGGCATTGGCAATATCACAGGCTTGGCCAAGCGTTTGCCACTGGCTGAAGGATTTTCCGGCTGCATCCGGAGATTTGTGGCCAATGAGCATGACTACAAATTCACAGAGCATCCGTTGGGTGATGTCATTAATGGTTTTGATATACGTAAGTACAACCAAAGCTTAACTATGGATCGATAGTTTATTTGTAAGCCCTAACAAACTTGTGTGAAAAATAGGTAGAAAGATAAATATTTGTTATCAAAACATAACTTTTCTTACAGAGGATTGCTCGACGGACAAGTGCGTGCGTTATCCTTGCCAGCATGGTGGCAAGTGTTTGCCCTCGGATCAGGGTGCTGTTTGCCTGTGCCCCATTGGCTTTGTAGGAGATCTTTGCGAGATACGCATGGATCTGCAGGTAACCAAGAAAGAACCAAATATCCTTTTTCGGTTTACACATTTTCACCTTTCCTTGCAGGTGCCCTCTTTTAATGGCTCCTCATTTCTGCGCTATGCGCCGCTGGGCGATAGTGCGCTGATCTGGCTAGAGCTGAAAGTCATACTGAAGCCGGAGCAGTTGGATGGCTTAATACTTTACTCTGGTCCAGAGCATCGTGGCGATTTTATAGCCTTGTATTTGAATGATGGCTTTGTGGAGTTTGCTTTCGATTTGGGTAGCGGTCCTGCAATGGTGCGGTAAGTATCCTTAACAACCAGATGTATTCTTCAGCTCTTATACTGTGTATTACTCCTTGGCAACCAGCAGCAGTGAACATGCGCTCAGTTTGGGACAATGGCACACCATCAAGATCTCAAGAACCGCTCGCCTGGCCGTGCTCAAGGTAAAAACTATAAACTGCTAGCTATGAACTTGATTTCACTTGGCTTACCTTTTGTCCTGTCTAACTAACTACAGATCGATCAGCACCAGGAGGTCATGACCATATCGTCGAATGGCTTTTGGCACTTGTCGCTGGCACAGAATCTCTTTGTTGGCGGCGTCAATCATGTCGACCGGCTGCCGCTGGACCTCAAGTACAAGTCCTTTTTTGTTGGCTGCATACAGCGCGTAAGTTTCACTGCGTCTCAAGTAGAAAGATGTTGACTAACCAAGACTCAACCACCTTTCAGATTGACATCAACGGCCACTCGCTGGGCATTGTGGCTGAGGCGCTGGGTGGCAGCAACATTGGCAACTGCCCGCATGCGTGTGTTGCCCGGCCTTGTGGCCCGTTGGCCGAGTGTGTGCCACAGATGGAGAGTTACGAGTGCCGTTGCAGCATCTACAATGAACGTTGCAACAAGGCAGCTGAAGTGCCGCCCGAACAGCTGCCGGATCTAACGATGCTTCACAATGCTGCCAAGCAACCACTTCAGGCCAGCAAACAATACAAAGGAGTTAGCGAGTCAACCAAACACAAGAAGCATGCCACAAAGCGCAAAAATTTGCATAAGCACAAGACAACAACAACCACCACAACAACAACAACAACATCAACGACAACAGCTTTGCCACTGCCAAGCAATGAAGAAATCGAAGATGATATCATATTCCGCTTTGTGCAGGAGAATGCCGCACAACGCCAACCAAACTTAGATGCAGCGCAACCAAAACCCAAACTTGTGAAGTTACAGCAGAAGGAGAAGGTGGAAATGACTGGGAAGCAGCATGTGAGCAAACATGAGCATCATCAGAAGCCAAATGCCTTTGCACACAAACTTAGTCGTTTGCCCACACACTATGAAAGTTTCCAGACGAATCCGGATAGCGATATACTTACATTTGATGATAACAACGATTGGGTGGCCAGTCTGCAGCAGCAGGAGTTTGCGGATGCCATGGCAACCAGTCAAGTGGGCAACCAAGTGGCAAGTATCAGCTCCAGTTCAGCTGAAGGCTATGCGAATGCGAATTTGGATACAAATGCAGATGCAGATGCGGATGCAAGTGGTTTTGTTTTTGATGAGACACTGTTTGATGCCTCAGATGGCACCGAGGATTATCAACGCAAGCAGCTTGCCCAGGACATGAAGCGCATCATGTCTAACACACATGCACATACACACAAACAGGAACAGCAACCGGCAGCTCCATTGGCTACTGAGTCGCTGTACAGCGAAGATTACAACGATGATGAGCTTTTAACACCAGTGCTCAATTCCGATGCGATTGTGGTAGCTTCTAGTACACCACAAACCCACACCGACTGGAGTCTGCTAAAGAAGTTTGATTTGTCCGCCGAGCATCAATCGCAGGTTCAAAGTGTGCGCAAGAATTTTGGCGCTTGTTTTGCGGGCACCGATAGCTATTTTCACTACAACGATGCAGAGACCATGAGCCAGGTCATCAGCTACAACATTGATCTCAATTTACGCATTAAGACACATTCGGAGAACGGCGTCATTCTATGGACAGGCAGGCAGGGCACAACAGAGCTGCACGATGATTATTTATCATTGGGCATAGAAAATGGGTTAGTAAAGATTTTACTGCTATTAAAACTTAAGTGGATGCTTAGCTTATTTGATTCCCTATTTTCTATTAACCAATCGCGAAATAATACACAGATATTTGCATTTCCGATACGATTTGGGCGCTGGCGAGCTTGATATACGCTTCAATGGCACAAAGGTCAGCGATGGACTCTGGCATCGCGTTCGAGCTATAAGGTTTGTAAAAAACTGGAAATTAAAAAAAAATCCATTTAATTATTGAATTTTCTCATCCAACAGAAACTCACAGGAGGGCTATCTAGAGGTTGATGGGCGTAAAACTTTGACGTTGCGTGCGCCTGGAAAATTGAGGCAGTTGAATACCGATACCGGACTCTATGTTGGTAAGTATTAACATAAGAAAACAAATAAATAATTTAAATCAATTTATTAACAAAATCTTAATGGTATTTAAGGTGGCATGCCTGATGTGGCATATTTTACGCATCAGCGCTATTTTAGCGGAATTATTGGCTGCATTTCGGAAATCGTTTTGGCTGGCGACAAATTGAACTTTGACCCGAACACATTGGGCACTGCGCACAATGTGGAAACGGGTCTACTATGAAACGCTGCACTTATATAAGCCTCAAGACTTTTGATATACATAAAATAGTTTATATGTTATGATTTTAAAAAATGTTTGTCCTTTACCGTTTGTGTTTGTACAAAGACGCTTTTAATATCAACTGTGAGAGTGCTAGTTGGATGCAATTTTTTTACGCCAAGAGATATGAACAAGAAACTAAAGTAAACATAGTAAACCATACTACATATGATACAGTGCATGCAAAAAAATATTGAATATATAGAAATGCATTCATATTTATATATATTTAAAGAAACAAAAGTGAAACCCAATGAAAATTTAAAGGCATGCTTCATATAGCCTGTGACTGTCAATACTTCAGAATGGAATAGTTTATATATAACTTTAGCAAAGATTTATAAAGTGAACGAAAAACCTATGCAGAAAAAAATATTAAAAACACGTCTATAAAAAAATTTTAAAAATATTGTATGTAGAAGAAATAATGAGTAAAAAAAGTCTAATTAAAAGCGTGCACATGTTTTATGTCCATTTTGAAGCGCTTTGATTTTAAGTGAACGTTACGCTTTATGTGCAGAGCTGCCACCTTTTTGTAAGACACACACACACACACACAAATACTTACATACACAACTATATAAGCAACTCTACACACGTATATACAACATGCATATTGGCAATACTTTCGTTTTTCGCATTGCTGTACCTTACAAAAACAAAACAAAAACAAAAATGAAAGAAACAAACTATAACTGTACATTCTCTGTACTCCATTTAAACTTCATGGAAGTTCTATTAACTGTATTAAAAAAACAAAAACACAAATACAAAAACAAAACTTAAAGCGATGACGGATATGAGAATATATACTTAATAAATGGTAAGTTAATAAATGTGTAGCGTGTATAAATGGCACACATAAAACACACAAATACACAACACATGCCTGCCTATGTAAACTTTTATAAAAACTTAAATACACCAAAGAATGAGAAACAAAAAAACAAAAAACATACGTAAGCTACACAAAGAAAAAACAACAACAAAAACAACACGCGCTGAACCAGAATTGAAATATGTGAGCGATTTTTAACAATTTATATACTACGATACAACATACAACAACAACAAAAACAAACTAGCTAAAAATATAGTAAACCAAAAACTTAAGCAATTAAACCATTCCATAGCGAAATTTTTAAAAAAGCTAACAACAAAAGCCACATAAACAAATTTAGCATGTTGAAACAATTGCAAAAAAAACTAATATAATAAAAAGCAAATACATACACAACGTTTGTATTCATCTTATAAGTATGATTTTGTAGCTTAATGATAACAACTATGAACGTAGTTATATATATACATATATTAACATTAAATACATATGCGTAAATCTATATGGATATGTATACATACATATACATATATATATAGCAGAAACTATAGTAAAAAACAAAAAACAATGAGAACAACAACAAGCGTAAAAATTAATAAAGAAATCACAACCACCAATCAATGTAAAACTAAATTAAACGACATTCAATGTAGCTTATTTATAAACATATGAGAACGACGAAGCATTGAGAATATTTAATTTCGTACATTGGCTTGCAGAAAATAAAAGTAAAAAAGATTCTTAAAAAAACAATTCGTTATATTTTGGTTTGGTTCGAGTTCAAATGTTAGCGCGTTATTTGTTGTTAGTGATGTGCTGTAAAATTGCGAGTTTCAAAAAACAGGTTGGCAGCTCGTTTTGAGACGGGCCCAGTAGATACAAGCGTTTTTTTTTCTCTCTTTTGACGGACAGCAGCGTAATGGTAACAGATATAAAAATATTTGTGATATGCACTCCCATAGTAAATCGGTAAGAGCACTTGTTATTGTTCTGTTCAGCTGCTACTTTTCAATGGACAGTCTCTCGTTACAAATATCGGTTACTTTTTGTTGACTTGTTGACAAGTTGGCAGCTTGGCTGCAGCGACAACAACAAAAAACAACTCACAATAATGGTAAGTGCCCCTGTGTCGTTTTTCGTTGTAAATTGTTAATATTTTGTTCATCTCGCTAATCTGGCAAAGCACTAGATAGCAGAAATTGAACGAATTGCAGCGTAGGTGTCACTAGGCACAACGGACACCGAGTGAAACAATAACAACAGCTGCACAACAATTATTTTGCCAGACACTTTACTTTTGAGGGGTGGAGGCTGAAGTTGCACGACGTTGCGGAAGACGTGCGATCAAAAAAGCCACGGAAGTGTTTTAAACTTGATTAAATACTAATACAATTACCTTGAGAGCCGCCGATTGAGCTCTCGTTAGCCATGGCTGATGCTGGTGGTATCCCCGAAAACGCGGCCGAAATCGCCGTTGCCAATGCAATCAATAACATCAACGGGCGTAATCGTGTGCTAGCCGCCGGAGCGGGGGGTAATGCTGCTCAAGTAAGAACATTCACACACACACTTCACACACTTAAAAAAGCAATTAAATGCTTATCATATTTGTTTTTTATTTTTTTGTAGAACAACATGATGAATATGAGGGATCGACTTTTTCATGCCATATACTTTCGTGTTGCCGCCACTTATGCAGAACTGGTGCCACGGTAAGTGTTTACATTTCTGATCGCTTTTATTACGATATTATATTGAATATGTACGCTTATTTCATCATTTCAGCAAGGTGCAGCTGGCTATTGAGTATCTGTTGCTCCTTAAGGCATTGGTCTTCTTTTTTACGTTGGTCTACGTGCATACGGCATTTATTAAGAATCCCTGTACATGTCTCCAGGATGTGCAGAATTGGCCACGTGACGGTGTCATTCGAGTGGAGATCATACCACACTTGGCGGAGAAACGTGCGATATGGCAACGCATCAAAGCCGATCAGCAGATTGTGCTGGCACTAAAGCATACTTAGTAAGCAACAATATATATTTTAAAAGCTACTAATTATCTATAAAACTCATGTGTTTCTTAACAGCCACTATGGAATTGGTCCGCAAACTATGGACAATCACAATAGGCTGAAACGCTATGAGACTATACTACGCAAGTTGGGCATGCCTGTGCGTCCCAATTTTGCTTATGGCAATGAAACGTTGTATTATTACTTTGATGCCATTAATATACTGGACAATGTTGATCATCCAAGTGCCATACCATTAAAAGCGGACGACGATGATGGTAAGTTGAGGGTCGCTGAAGGAAGTTCTGAAATTTGAGTTAACATTCTTAATTCATTATAGATGAACAGTATATTGTTGAGTACTCTCTGGAATATGGATATTTACGCTTATCAGCTGCCACACGCAAACGGCTGAATATTCCTGTGCTAACCGTACAGCTGGATCCCAATACAAATGACTGTTTCGGCGACAAGTTGACGCGTTATCTGCTCAAACGTTTGCTGGGGTAAATAGGATATTTCGGTTCAACTTAATTGAATTGTTTGACATTGAGATGAACATATTACAGCTATGATGACTTGTTGATGGCTACGGTGCGGACGGTGGCTGAGAAGGAAGAGAATAAAGGTTATCTGCGCAATGTGATAACTGGCGAGCATTATCGCTTCGTTTCCATGTGGTGGGCTGCCTGGAGCAGCTATCCAGCTGCTTTCTGTGTTATGGTGCTATTTGTATGTCAAAGTAATACGAATGTTACCAAAGATTTTGTTTATTAATCTTCTTTTTCGTTATTGCAGACATTTTCGGTGTCAATGCTATTGCGCTATTCGCATCATCAGATCTTTGTATTCATAGGTAATTTATTAAGACACACAATGTTAAAACTTAACTAATGTTTTTCCATTACAGTTGATCTATTGCAAATGCTAGAGTATAATGTAACGGCGCGTTTTCCCATTGCTCCCTTATTGACAGTCATATTGGCGCTCGTAGGTTCGCATTTACCAAACTGGAATCAACAACTTAAGCCTTGTTTATGAATTAAAAAATGTTTTTCTTTTTTTTAACAGGCATGGAGGCGATTATGTCAGAGTTCTTTAATGATACAACTACAGCATTCTATATAATACTGATAGTGTGGATTGCGGATCAATTTGACGCCATTTGCTGTCACACGAGCATTACAAAGCGACATTGGCTCAGGTGCGTAACACATTTAAATATCTATCTTTAGCTTACTGCCAGCTGCTGCTAGAAAAAGGATTTAGTTGTGCAATTGTCTGTGGCCGGAAGAAATGACAAATTCAATTACATTAAGATACAATCCATTGTCCTCTGCTGAGCTGCCCCACAGCACTTAACAGTTCATTTCGTTTAGTTTCGCATATTTTTTTCCTATTTCTTTTTTGTTGTGTTTCACACTCTTCAGCCGTTCGTTTCGTTTGGTTTGGCTTGGTCTGGTTCGTTGTGTTGTGTTGTGTTTCGTTTGGTTGTTATTTGAAAATTAACTTGGCTTGCGGAAGCCTCCCCCGGGGCCAAAGCAAATCGACCAACACAACACCCAAAGTCCTTTTGCGTAAGGAGCGAGTGAGTAAGTGAGTGAAAGAGAACACAGAATTTCATCACTTAAGTCAACAAGCGTAACCCAAGCGCTCCCTCCCATAGACCCTCTTTTTTCCAACTGAGCCGCACCATTAGCAAACATTTAAATAAACTTGTTTGTAATAGCTACGAACACAAAATGAAATAAGTGAAAACATACAAAAAACATACAACAAAATTAGACTGGGCAACTGCACAAAACCCCTCTCTATTAACATTAATGACCATGCACGTCATACAAAACTCTCAATCAGCCTGTTCACCCTCATTCTATAACCCTTTTTATCAATACAAAAAAATGACATGCTTAAAGTGATGGGTGGTTGGGGTGGTTGGTTAGTACTTTGCGGTTTATTGCGCGCACTTTGCATAATTGAGAACGCGGATAGCTAGAAATTATTTTGGAAACTGTCTGTGCGCCAGCAGCAAAGCATAAGATTTTTCAAACATTACGGCCCATCAATAATTCAAAAAGACACTCGAGTATTCTCTTTATTCGACCACACCATCCAGTTTCATAAGTATATACTTATATATATATTTATACACAAACACCATGCCCTTCTCCATTAGATATTCATGTGCCGACATTTACCAATCACTATTCACTGCCCCGCCTTCTACTTATTATCATCCAGTTGGCCCTAGTGTTGATTTTGCATAATTTGCGCCTGAATTAAAAGGCTATCAATGCGGCATGCTCCAAAATGGACGGACAGAGACCACTTGACGAATTTATATTCATTAAACATTCATAGCCGCAAATCATTTTAAATGCTTCCCATGCTCAACTTAACACAGACTTTTACATGCTGTTTATTGTGGGTTTTTATATCGTCTTTAAAATTTGCGCCACATAAAATGAGCATCAATTTCACAAAGAAGGGCAGATGGTAAATGATCAAGTTGCATATCATTAGCTTTGATTTTAATTATTGTATCAGAGATTTCCTATTATGTATGGAAAGGTCACCTTTTTATATATAATAAGTTCTTACATAGATGTTGGATTAAGATTTGAATATAATCTTGCCATTTACTGACTTTTCAGCATAACATAGAAGCCTTTTAGCCAGGCTGAACAGTTTTATATATACGCATTAAAGATATTTTTATCTTTTATAATCTTTTATCATCAGCATTCATTCATTATTTCTAGCTTGTTAAATGGCGTATCGATAGGATTTAATCACTAAATTTATTGTCTGCTTTATCTTTATTGTGCTTATATAATTTCCTTTAGTTTTTAGTATAAAGATTCCTGGTTTTAATTATCTTTGCTTCATAATTCGATTATTTATCTTAGCTTGAAAGTAATACAGATGCGATTCCTACGCTTTTTCATTACCTTCACGTGTAACTCTCAGAAAAGCTATTTTGTATAGAATTATTTTCTTTCAAATTGCAAAACACTCTAATTTCTATACGTCCTTACGTGGTTGTATTTAATATCTTTTTTCTATATTCGTTAACGTTGTCGTTGCATTGATGCGAAATTCTAGCTAATTTTTTTGCTCTGTGACAAGCCACACACAGTTTACATTATTACTTGGAAACTTATGCTAGTATCAAATTCATTATGCGTGGATAATTATATAATATAATAAGCCTTTCGCCGAGTCAAATAATACGACTTTGGTTTTTCTTGGTATTCTATTGATGTTTCCAGAGTGAACTTTTCTGCGAATCTAACCAATCGTATTTTATTCAATGGATGTTGTGGCTCATACAAGCAAAATATTTGTTACTGTTTCTAGTTTAAAAAGTCACCTTAAACAGATGCGTCTCTTTGTTAGTCCGCTCTCAAAGCAGATAGTATATAATCTCCGTCTCGCCTGGGTTAGCTGTTCTTTTTGAACTTTATCTTTTCCTTAGAAAACTCTTTTGGGTCATATGCTTACCTACGAAAACAAATTACACAATTGTGAAGCCAATTTCGAAAAATGAATAGCTTTGACTCACACTCACAAGAAAATGCATTCATAAGCCATAAATCGAGTAGAAAAGAAGAGACGAAAGCTAGCCACAATTTTTCTGTTCTGTCGAGACCCCACTGCAATCCCTTTTTCCACCCAACACAGCTCCTGCCGTAAGTAAAAATTAATTTTGTAAAAAGTCAAAACATATTGGCTGAGCTCATCATCATCATGCATACAACATAGCAAACAAGTGTGTGTGTGGAGTGTGTGTGTGCGGGCGGGATATGTGTACTTTGGTACGGTTTAATTTTGCTGTTATTGACTGCCTCAAGCAAATCGAACGGGGGTTTTGTTTGGCAGCAATCCCTTGACATCCCATTCTCCCAACCCATTTCGTTCGCCTTTACTTTTTCTTGTCGCTGCTGCTGCTGCTGCTGCTGCGGTTGATACAGGAATCGGGTTAGCTTCCTGTTGCCTGGCCAAACAAACGCTCTTGGGCCCCGTTGAACTTCCTGTCTGTGCTGCCATTTTGGTTGCTTGTTTGTGGTTAGCTGCGATTGAAGTTTTTTGGTTTAAAGTCAAGAGCATACGCGGCTTTCTGCTTGCTGCAAATCTCTCTCTTCTGTTGTAATTAGCCGGGCTTAAAGCTGCAACAGCTGCAACAAGCAGCTTCTTAAGTCTTATGCCGAGGATAAGTTGAGTTGAGGGTATGTTAAGGTATTTTACACCCTAATTAACTACCGTCAGCGACTTTAAAGTAGCATCAAAGCAACTCGTTTGTGGCACGTTTAAGAATAATTCTGTTAATCGCCGTTTAACGAGCAGGCGCCAAAATGTATAGAGAGCATAATAATTTGGCACCCCTTTTAAAACATCAACTGCCTTCAGCATCCCCCACCCTTTCGCTCAATCCCCCTTCCAACTTTTACCTGTCCAACTGCGTGGCTTTTGGCCCTGTGGCTTCCTGTGCCGGCGCGTAATGCTTCTTTTGTGCTTAAATCTGGTTGCCACGGTGCACACGGGACGGGACACAGACGACACGTATTAAATGAGCTGCAAAAGTGTAAAAATAAAAACAGGCAAGGCGAAGTATTGCGCAGATTGAACTCTCACTGTCAAACAGACAGACTGACAGACAGACCGACGAACGGACAAAAGAGAATTGCTGGGCATTGGCATTGGCATTGGCGACTTCAAAGCGTACATTTTCTCAAGACAAAAAGTAAAAGGGGTTTGAGTTTTTGGCTTTTGCTGCTTGGCTGCCAAACTGTGGGTTCAAGTTCGGGTTCCGGTTCGAGTTGCCAATTCGGGCAAGTTGTAACAGTCGCGAGTTTCAAGTAGCTGCCTTCCTGCCTGCCTGCCGGCTTGCCTGCCAACCAACCACAACCCCGCTGACACCCACGTCTTGTTGGCAGCTTGGCGCGCCTTTTGCTGTTGCCTGTTGTTTACACGCTTGTTATACAGTTATAAGTATATTTGTATGTATGTATGTATGTGTGTGTATATGTCCTTAAAGTATAATACACTGTGCGAAATTGTCATTGATATATATTAAGTCAGTTAGGAAAACCAATTGGTAGCTGCGTTAATACGAGAAAGGAAGAACAGTTTTCTTACCAAGAAATTCCATAAAGCAGTTGATTAAAATCCCTTTTTTTTTGTTAACCAAAACGCTTCTAGTGTATATTTTTATATGCCTATAACATGTATATTTCAGGGCATAAATTTGTATGCTTGTTATTGTTGCCAGTTACCCGCTCGTTCAGGTTGCCACTCAGAAGTGGGCGGGCGTTTAGCATCCGCGTCGTCAATGTTGAAAGGCATTGACAACCATTGGCAGCGCATTGGTTATAACCTACCACCGACTTCCTACGCTACGTTGTAGCTTCAGCTTGTTTTTCGTGTTGATTGAGATCATGTTACGCAAAGTATAATTGCGTCAAGTTTGTTTTGCTGCCATAACTTTTGTGCGCGAGCCAACGCCTCGCGAACCCAATGCCCCGCATGAAGTGGCTTGGCCTCTTGGGTGGCATGTCCTTTGGTCTTTCACTCCACATACACACACGCACACATATACATACACTTTCTCTCTTGTTGTTCAAAGGTGCAGTTGATGAGTGCTCGTAACGAGGCAAAATCGCTTCATTATTATACGCGTTATAGTTTCAGTTTGTTTGTTTTTTTCCTTCTCCTTCGTCTTCTTTTTCTTGTTTGGTTATTTTTCTGTTTTATTTTGTTTTGCTGTGTTGATGTTTGTTTGTTTATTTATTTGTTTGTCAACGTGGCGTATGTGCAACGTGCCCTTTTCTATGCAACTCAACGCAAGGCAACTGCTGCTTTAATATATGTATGTGTATGCATGAAATTGTGTATTGTTTACACGCATTTATCAATGAATACACACACACACATTTATGCATTGAATTTGATATATGATATTATTATACGTATCAGATTTTCATAAAAATCTTTCACATTTGTCACGTTTTACAACAATTGCCATACATACATATTAATTGAAATTTCGTATCATTCCAACCAACTTGCAATACTGCGTCTTCCGTTCTTGAGTGTAGAGGCTAAAAATCTTTATTTAACTATATTTTCGTCCTGAGAAATTTTAACACTTTAACACATACATATAACATATAACATATATACATATAACTTTAATTTAAGTTATTAAAAACTATAAGAAGGGGGAAACTCGTTTAATACCAAATCTGTGTGTAACAGTTTAACATCAGCAGCAATTTTCACAAGAATTTATAATCAGTTGATAAGTAGGCAATATAATAGAAGTGCTGTTCGTTAAAAGAATGTGCAATAAATTTGCAATAGAGTCTTGACAGTTTGAAGTAGCCGCTTTTCATTTAACAAAAAAATAAATGCTGGATCACTTTAGCCTAAAGATTAAATTGTAATATTCATCGAATGACAGTTTTGACAAAAGACGATCTTTCAGCTTTATTTTTACAATAAAATGTGGACTTAAATATAAAATTTAAAAAGTTAAATGTATTCATCTAGACATCTAATTTGTTAAATCGTTTAAATCAAACCTCGTACAACAATAACTATACTTTGACTTAAAAAAACATCTTCTTGCCGCACTAAGGACAACTAGAAAAAAGTTAAGTTTTAGCTGTCTCAGCCTTAAATTAAATAACTGCTTTCAAGGCAACTGCGCCAGGCGCACTCAATTAATATCAAGAGTTCTTTAAGTAGAGCCTTAACATTGAGAGAGAGAGAGAAAGAGAGAGGGAGAGAGTAATAGATAGATGGAGAGGCAGCGCAGAGCAATTTGACAGATTATTAGAAACGAGCACTCAAAAATTTTAATCCGAAAAGTAGGCAACATAATTGGTTTAATCTGCATAAGTTGATCATCTTAGAAGCCGCATATGTTTATGTATATGTACATATGTATATGTATAAAAGTAAGATGTATTTATCGTTGCACTTTAGCCACAAAGTCTGGATTAATGCATCAAACACTTTGCCCTGGCATCGTAATATTCATATGCAAGCCACTCAATCGGTTTAACCAATATGCAAATGCTTGTGTTTTTGGGGTAGGTGTGTGGGTGGTGTGTAGCTCAAGTGCTTGCAAGCTCATTGAACAGTTTACCCATTATGCATACCTTGCAACCAACACACAGCTGCAACTTTATCTCCATCTTCGTTTGTGTCTGACTGTGTCTGTGTTTGCTCGCAACAAATAAACACTTCTGACGACGTTGATCGGATCAGCGTTACCTGCTGCCTCGTGTCGCTTTCTTTTTTTTCTTTCTCATGCCACTATAAGACGCACCTGTGCATCGTCTGCGTGTTGTTTGGTTTGGGGTTTGGTTGCTGCTTATTTAAGCATGCAACGCATTGCCGTTGATAGCAGATACACATAAGCACACATACATAGACACACACTCATACATGCAACAGTTGTGTTGACAGTGTCTACCAACTGTTGCCCCCACCTCCTGTTGCTTCACTGGCACTGCTTGCAACATCATTTGCCCTCATTTCCGTTCGGTCGAAGGATATGAATGCCAATAGCACTTCCTTGGCGCACATCCGTTGCGACACGCCGCTAGCTACAGCCAAGTTCTAGAAACAAGAGCAGGAGGAGGAGCAGGAGCTGGGATGTTGAAAAGTTGGGTTGTTGTTGTTCCGCCCGCTTGGCGCTTGTCAACGCTACGCTACATTAGGAAAACGAATGAAACGGAAACGAACAAGCGATAAGTGTTGTCTACGTGTCGTTCGCTTTTCTTCTTCTCATGCCGAGTGTTGGTTGGTTGGGAGGGAAATGTTGCGGAAATTGCTGCCAAGCGTTTGGCACGATGTGTCCATAATGCTGCCACATGCCTCATGCCGCCTGCTCGAAAGGCTTACGTACGAAATAAGTGTCGTGTGTCTTCATTTGTCGCTGTCGATTGTGATGTTCCTTTTCTTCAATGGCTGTTGTGCGAGTGCGTGTGCGTGTGCGTGTGCGTGTATTGGTGTGTGCACAATCAACTCAAATTAAATTCAATAACATAACTCAATCATGGCCACCACCCACACCTAATGTCCAGCGGCATTGCAAAAATAAATTAAACTTGAATTCTTTTGGACTCTCGACTGACAACCTTTTCTCTCTATCTTGCTTTTACTGTTGTGTCTTGTTTCCCTTTTATGGTTATGGCTTTGTTAAGCTTCTGTTCCTGCTTCGTGTTTCTGTTTCTGCTGCTTATCAAAGTGTCCGGCGTCACCATAGTCGCTGCATGTCGTTCATTGTGTTTATTATTTGTTGTCTTTGGCTCGCACAACAATTCTAACTAACACACAGAGCCAGCAATTATTTATATTATTAAATCCTCTTGAGTGTCCTCGCCATTGTTGTTATGTAGTACATACATACACACACAATATATACTCACAATCCGATAATAACAGCAGGAGTGTTTTCTTTTCGGGATAATTATGTTATTTAATAGGGGAGGTCTGTTATATAGTTTCACATAAAGGGGATTCCGACTGACTCATGTACTGAGTGCTTACGAATTTGTAAATAATAATTTCTACATACTTGAAAAAGCTTTATCCTACTGTTAATGCAAGTATCGGACTTCTTTTTAAACATCGCATCAGAGGGGGGAAATAGAGTACTGAAAATAGAACGATAATAAAGCTTTGTGTACCTAAGGAATCCTTTGCTGGATTCTGCCCAAAGTTTGCAAGGGTTTTGATTCTTCTTATTTACAAACATAAATAGGAACCTCAATTGTTATAGCTGATATTCAAGTTAGGCAGAAATGGAAACAAAACCTTCCCTGATGTTTTCGGTGTTGGTACTTACAAGCTTTGATTGATAGAGAAAACGACATTAAGGGTTCTTAAGACCGTCTGTTAGAAAGTACGATGATCCTTTATACTAAAGAAAATCCGTAAAAAGAAAAGCCTACTGCAAAATAAGCTTCCCAAAGTAAGTTATTTCTAAAAGTAAGACTTAACTGTGGAGTGCCCGCCAAAAAAGGAAGACTTATCGATGGTTTTTTTGCTGTATCAGTTAGTTATTTGAATATTACGTGAACGCAGAGGGTATGCAAAGGTCTCAAAGCTGGCACATCAAGTTGCCATTTATATCAATTGTTGGGAAGTGTTATTGTTGTTGGCAGTTCAAGGCCTTACTTATGTCATACAAATTGCTGCTGTTCCGCTATCCAGCTGTCTGTCTGGCTGTCTGACCCATTTCTTCACAGCTTAGTTGGCATTTGCTCAGCGGAAAAATCAACAACAGACTAGCGGAGGGTGTGGGTGTTGGTGTTTCAGAGACCAAGGTGGTCATAGTAAACAGCCATAAAAATAGAAAACAAATAATTTGTTGCTTTTTATTTAAGCAATGTTAAATACAATATTATTGAATGGTTAAAAGAAAAATAACAATCGCCTAGACATAATCCCCAAAGTGAATCTATTTTGATGAGGGTTTGAACACTTAGTATTCGAAAATATTGTACAACAAAAATTACCCATTTTTGTGATAATCGAACCAAATTGAACTTTGTTCTTTTTTTCTTTGTGCTTTCAGATTCTTCTACCTATATCATTTTGCATTCTATGCGTATCACTATCGCTTCAGTGGACAATATCGTACTCTGGCGCTGCTCTCCTCCTATCTATTCATTCAGGTAACTATGGTGCATTATGAAAGTCCAACAATTGTGACTGTCGTCTCCATTGTTGTTGTTGTTATTATTGTTATTGTTGCGCAACTGGAGTCAGTTTCTGGTTGTCAACTGCATGACAAATTACCCAGCGCATTATTGTCTGACTGTCAGTCTCTCTATCTATTTGACTGCCTCTCCCTTTAATTCGCAAAAAGAGTGTGTGTGTGTGTGCGTCAGCTCACGTGTAGACAGTGCAGGCAGCTCACGTGCCTGACAACTGGCCTGGCTTCATTGCATAACGCATGCTACGTTTATGCTTGCCACAATTTCCAGCAATATGATTTCATGTATACCACTCAAAATACTTTTGCATTAAAAGCAATTCATAATTTTTTCTAAGGTTATTTTCTTATTAACGAAAAATGAAAAAATAATAAAGTGAACTAAAATTAAACGTGAACTTAAACTTGAAATTCAAGCGATTACGCAAAGCGTGATCTTTAATATGTTCGCTGGCACTATTAAGTTATGTTCATCCATTTTAAAATCAGCTGTTTCATCGACTTCCATAACTTGGGCAAAACTGACCCGATTTTCAAAAGCAATATCTTAAAAGTCATGGTTTGGCCCCTAGAAACGA